>PVKA01002811.1:0-118913 GCA_004027165.1 Ctenomys sociabilis
AGTGGCTTAGCTGGTCATTTTGGTTTAGAGGGTTGAGTGTGGGAGTAGATCTTGCTATTTCTAGGTGGATGATCAGTAGAAGGTCAGTGGCATGGAGCAGTGATTCACTGGTTTTTCACAGATTATATGGGAATTTTAAAGTATACTAGTGTGTTTCAGTTAAAATACATATATAATGAAGTAAATATGTTTGAACATTAATCTGACATATCTAGTAGCATCCTTTTAGAAGTTGTCAGAATTTGAGAGGAACAAGTGAGATTTCTGTCAAATTAACTTCTTTATGATATGAGTAGTATATTTTTGTTAATTTTATCAGTAAACTATCCTTTTCCAGCAAGGAAAGTAATCCTAACCCAATAAGAAAATCATGAAAGTAAGCAGATGGAATGAAGAGCTGTATATAACCACCATGTCCCTTTTGAAAACTATGTACTGTTGCTATTCCCCTTGAAAATGTAGTTTGGATGCTCATCTTTTGGTTTTGAATTTTTGCATGTGTATATATAGAGAAAGCTTATTAGGTGTTCTATATGAAGCACTATCCTAGGTATGATACGGGTCCATCAGAGGAAGTCCCTGAGGTTGGTAGGCATTTCTCTTTCATCGCTACCAGTGGCCAAGTTGGGATTTTGAACTGTACCAAGTCTACCGTCCTCTCTTATATTACCTTGTGATGATTTCTCAGGTTTGGGTGGACTTTGAATGTCCCATAAGATCTTTTGTTTTGGTTGTCATTTATCAGTTATAAGTTATGATGAATGTGAGTCTAGTCAATAAAGGTTAGTTTAGGGCAGAATAATTGGAAACTCGGGTTGCTATGATAATACTGACCAAGGCATACACTGGAACTTGCCCAGTAGGTTAGCTAGAAGTTTCTGACTCTTGATCTAGACACTTTAAAAATGAAGGTTTACATTTGAATTTTGTTTCTTAGCTCTACTCCTGATGTTCCATAACATATAAACCATTAAATCTGTTCATGTGTGTTTACTTATGAAAAGGATGATTTTTGAGGCCATGAGGAGAGGGTTTGTTTCATCAGTTTAGATATCACATTGGTCATAGTCTGTCCTTATCCTAAGAAACCATTTTGGTATTGGATTTTGGAGAAAGGTACTGCTCTGTTTACCTTTTAAGTGCTTTGTCATCATCACTATTGTTTTTTCTCCTCCTCCTCTATCCTCCACTTTTTTCTCCTCTTTTCTCTTCCTCCACTTCGTTCTTCTTCTGAATCACCAATTGCATTTTGTTACTTTTATGCCTTTATTGAAAATTAGTTGGTTGCTGCATTTGTGTGGTTTTATTTCTCTATATTGCTTTATACTCATTCATTTATTCATTCAGATACTAGAGATTGAATCAAGGGCCTTTGCACTGAGCTACTTCCCTAGTCCTTTTTATTTATTTTTGTTTTGAGGTGTGGTCTCATGACATTTCTTAGGTGGAGCTTGAATTTGTGATCCTCCTCCCCTCAGTCTCTTACAGGTTGGGGACTACAGGAGTGCATCACTATACCTGCCCAGCTTTATTGATTTTTGTGTCTGGCCTTACATTAACACTACTCATAGCTGTATAGTGGGTGGTAAAAAATATATCAAGTAACTTAAAACAAAAGAAAATAAATTATAGCATTGCTTTTCTCAAAGAAATTCAGGTAAAGTTACTCTTCAATTATAGGACTCCTTTTGAAAATTAATTTTGGCTGTCTAGTTCTCTTGACTTTCCACATAAAGTATGCTTATGTTTACATGAATGCCCTGCAGGAGTTTTGGTAAGAAATGCCTTAAACCTCTAAGTCCATCTGGGGAGACTTGACCCTTGCCTTGCTAAGTCTTCAGTCCGTGAAGATAGTGTGTCCTTACATAAGCATTTGATTTTTTTTAATCAGTGTTTTATATTTTTCAACATATAGATTTTATATGCCTAAATATTTCAGTATTTTGAACTATTATAAATGCTATTACTCTTTAAGCTAACTTGAATCTCCAGTTGTTTGTTGCTAGTACATAGAAATAGGGTTCTTTGTTGTAGTTTATATGTTGTAATCTTATTGTACTCACTAGTGTTAGGATTTTGTGATAGATTTGTTGGGATTTGGTACACTTTCTTGGTTTTCTATTTCTGGCTTTTGTGGTGTGTGTGTGTGCATGCACTTTGGGGACAGGGTTTTACTAAGTGTTTAGTTGACCTTGAATTAATGTTTTTTCTGCCTCAGCCCCACAAGCTGGGTTCTGGGTTTATATATGCACAACATCATGGCTGACCTCTGGTGACCTGTTTTTTTCTTTTGAAAGTTCCCTGTATTTTCCCTGACTTTTAAATATAGAGTGCTCTAGAGATCAGTACTTGGATCCTCTTTTCTCCTGCAGTTACCCTTCCTTCTTGGTTAGTAATCTCGTATGGCACCATTGCTCTAGTTCCCCTGTCTACATTGAATTTCTGTCTTTAGACTGGACTTCCCTGCCTTCAGGCTCTGTGGCCACTGCCTGACTGTCCTGTTTGCTACTTCAGGGTGAGGCTGTTGGATCTGCCCCAGCCCCGTGTCCCATTTCCAGTCTTTTACCACACAGTGCACTTTTAATTTTATGGTTATGCTGGGATCTGTGGGACATCCCTGTAATACCAGCTACTTACGAGGCTGAGGCAGGAGAGTTGCAAGATCCTATCTCAAATTTGAGAAAGGGTTAGGGATGTAGCTTAGTGGTAGAGTCCATGCTCAGGTTGTGGGAAGCTGTGGGTTCAGTTCTCATTATCACAAACTTCTGGTTACTCAAGTGGAAAACCTTTGATGGTCAGTGCTGACTCTTTTTCTTGTGGCTACAGCTAATCAGTTTATGCGCAAGTCTTGTTGACATTAAATACTCCAGTTGACCACTATATAATTTGTGCAAGGCTTGTCCCCCCTCTTCTAAATAAGGTCTTCTACAGAGCCAGAACTCAGTTAATTATTATTATTATTGAGGCCAGGTTTCACCTTGTAATTCAGGCTGGCTTTGAGCTCACTATGTAGCCTAGGCTGGGCTCGAATTTAGCAATCCTGCCTCAGCCTTCTGAGTAGTGGAATTATAGTAGTATGCTACCACTGCCGGCACTCAAGTTAATTATTGAGCCAAGTGGAATAATTGCTTCATTATTAAAATGTGGTACTCAAGGGCAGTAAGAGCTTGCTTTCTCTAGTTGAGTTATAAGCTCTCATAATGAAATGTCCTTCAGTTTTGATCAAAATAACCTTTTAAGTTTTTTAATTTATAAGGCTTCTATAATGGTGTTTTTTAGCCTTTTGGTCTGTATTCATTAAGTACATTTAAGTCTAAAGATCTATTTCAAAGATCTCTTTCAGATTGGAGTTTATAAATAGGAAATTTTTTTTGTGCTACCAGGAATTGAACTCAGGACCTCACACGATTGCGTTCACCCAGGCAGGTGCTGCGTGTTGAGCTACATCACCAGCCCAGGAAATTGTTTGATTGTCAGTGTATGTTGGTTATATTGTCCCCTGTACATCTGAAAATAATCATTTTCCAATTGTTAAAGTCTTTAGTAAAAGTAATACTAATGAAGTGACTGAGGCAAATACTGCATATCACATGAGCATGTGTTATGCATGAGGAAAGTGCTCTGAATTGCCAGGGATAAAGGAGTATCGCACTTCAGGTAGGCTTTCTTGTAGTTAAATGGTACTCATAATCATTCTTGTCTTCTCTTGGTTCTTTTCTTACCCTCAGTTCAGGGGATTGAACCCAGGGCCTTTTGCACTGAGTTATATCCTTAGCCTATTTTTTTTTATTTTGAGATATGATCTCATTAAGTGGCCCAGTTTGGGCTTCAACTTGTATCCTGCTTCAGCCCTTGCATTGCTGGGCCTATAGGCATATGTCATTGTACCCAGCTTTTTTACTGTGTTATTCATCATGAACTTTTCTTCTCTCTCTCTCTGTCTGTCTGTCTTTCTTTCAGACAGAATCTCACTTTATATTGTAGGCTAGCCTTAAACTCACTTATGTATCCCAGGCTGACCTTGAGCTCATGGTTATCCTCCTACCTCAGCCTCCTTGAGTACTGGAATTACAGGTGTGTGCCACCATGCCTGGCTTGCTAAAATATTTTGAGAACTGTAATTCTTTTCTTCTTTTTTAAAATATCTTCTATGGTGCTATAGATTGAACCCAGTTTCCAGTCATTCTATCACTGAGCTTTTCCATCAGCCCTGTTGTTTGTTTGCCAGTGCAGGAACTTTTGTGGAGGGCCTTGTGCTTAGCACGTGTTGTGTCATGGAGCTACACTTTCAACCTCATGGTGTCTTTTTTTTTTTTTTTTTTCAGAACTGGGTATTGAACTCAGGCACTTGGCACTTGCCAGGGATGTGCTTGTTCTACTGAGCCATCTCCCCGGCCCTCATGATGTCTTTTCAGAATTGACTTTTTTAGCTTGAAATTTTTTTCCACAGGTAAAAAAATAAAGATAGGCTTTCAAATTACCTCATAGAGAAGGTAGACTAAATATAAATACGCACACTACATGCCTGTTAGCCCAAGGGTACTGTCAGGTGGTAAGAGTAACAACTGACTGCTACAGCTAGCCTGTACCGCTGTGTTCTCCAGGCTTCTTACTTCGTCCACATCCTTCCTTTCTGGTTCATGCACTGAGACAGTGTGACTGCTGGATTGTTTCACAAGTGAACATTCTTTTCTCTGTTCCATGGGTCTTTTGGTTGGCTAATGGGGTCCTTTTATCTTCCAGGCCACCAAGGTAGTTTCTTACCTAGCAGCAAATCTCAAGACCCCAGCATTAGTGCACCAGGGTTTCTCAGACTGTTACTTGCTGCTTTTGGCCCTGAGATAGTGTGTCCCTTATTTCTTTGCTGCTGTGGGTTCTGGAGTTACATGTTACTCTCTTTTAGCTATCTAATATATTTTATAAAATGTTACTCAATAGGAAATACAGAAGAACCTTAAAATGTTATTTTGGGTGGACATTTGTATTATTTTCAGTAATACTAGCAGGGTTCCTTCCATACACATGTACAGTTCTTAACCGTATTTTCTCAGTTTTGCTGGACACCTACCACCAATCTTTATAATTAAAACAGTTTATTAGTGTTTCTGTTTTGGTTTTAAAAATGACATCGTGAAAGAATAAATTAGCAACACTGTGATATAACCATGTTGAGGTTGTCCTTTCCTGTGTCTGGTCTAGGATAGGGAAGCATTCTCATGGACAAGGGTCAGTGGAAGTGACAATTACCCTCATACTGTGTGCTCTTTTGAACCTTTATGCATGTTCTCTTTAGGTAGAAGTAGGAAGCTGTGCTTATTTGTGGATAAGTTCATCATGCAGAGATTCTGAGACCTAAATAGGCTGTGACTTGCCATATGGGAATGTTAAAAAGCAGGATGTGGGAATGCTCAATGATATAGCTTTCTTGGAAAATGATTTGGCAGTTTCTTAAAAAGTTAAACACAAAATTACCATATGAGCTAGTAATTCCACTTGTAGGTATCTACCCATTAGAAATGAAAATATATTCGCACAAAGACTTGTATGTGAATGTTCAAACTAGTGTTAGTCATATACTAGCCCCAGCCTGGAAACAACCCAGGTGTCCGTTAGCCGGTGAATAGACAGATACAGTGTGGTGTGTGTGTACAAGAGGATGTGTTGGCAGTAGAAAGGAAGCCAGTGGGTGCCATGAATGATTGCCCCTCGGTATGTACTGTGTGATACAAACTGCAGAGATAACCTCAGATGCTGTATGATTCCATTTATGTGGAATGTCTGGAAAAGGCTTTCTGTGTGGAGGCAGAAAACCTGTGTGGACTGGATGTACATGGCTCGACATTTTTAGGGTAGCAAAAGTCTTCTAAAACTGTATTATACTGATGGCTTTATAGATTTATAAGAATCAGTCACTGGATTGTGTCTTTAGAGTAGATTGATTTTTATGGTATGCAAATTGTGCCTTTAAATTGTTTAAAAGCAGGGCAGGAGGGGGGAAGAAAATTGAGTTTTCCCAAATAATATTAAAAGAAAGACTACAAATATGGTCATGAGAGATTATGAGGAGGGATTTAAAAATGCATTAGAACTGTTTTAGAAATGCATTCTGTTAAGGAAAAAGGATGTCTGATCTAAAATGACAAAAGAACAAATGCCACCTTTTTCCTTTGCCTTGAAATGTGTGGTAGATGTCAAAGATAGAATCAGATACCCATTTACATTTTTTCTGGTACAGTCTGCGTTGGTGGTATAGTGGTGAGCATAGCTGCCTTCCATTTTTTCTGGTGCAGTAAGTCAGTACTGTAGAGTAAGTCTTTTGGAGTAGTTGGTCAGAGTTTGTGCTGTTTGTATGCTAGCTTTCTATCCCTGACCAAATTCCTGAGGAAAATGGCTTAAAGGAGGAAGGATTTATCTTGGCTCCTGTCTCGAGGTTTCATTGAGTGGGTTGGCCAGCTTTGTTGCTTTTAGGTCTGTGGTAAGGCAGAGCATCATGCTGAAAGGGTGAGGTGGAGCAGAGGGGTGCACCTCCAGGCCTCTAGGAAGCAGAGTGGCGGAGAGGTGGGCCCTGGGCAAGCTCCACCATGGGCCCTAAGGCTGGGGCGCCATGGTCCATCTCCCATTTCTATCACCAATAGCGGTGCTATCAAGTCAGGGCACATCAGTGATGAAATTTGAGCCCTCATGATCCATTCATTTTCTGAAGTTCCAACTCTGAACATTGGAGGCTTTGGGGGATATTTTAGATGCAAACCATAACAGTCTTTATTTTTTTAATTACATGTCAGAATTATTCTAAGGAAATACTTTGAAGTGCATGTCGCTGCAGAATTGATAGGGTAATGAAAAAAATGAAAAGCCTATATATAGGTTTATTCTTGAAGTAAACATAGTTAACAGTTTAAAGGTTGTATCTCTTGGTTACAAGTATATAATAGCTAAAGTAAATAGTTCAAAAATGTTCTGTTGAGAAGGAACCAAGAGCAGCATGGCTGCTGACAGTGGGAGCCCAGAGCCGCCTTTCCACCTCACTCTTGGCTTTGGCCCACTGCTTCTTACTCTGTAGACCTGCTTTGTCTCAGCCTCCTTGGATGAGCCCAGAGGTGTTCCTTGCTTAGCCGACTGCAGTCTTTGTTTTAATTCCTGTTTCCAGGCCTGAACCTGAACTAGCTCATCATTTTGGACCCCCCCCCCCCAAATGGGGATTGCATCCAGGATCTTTGCACTAAGCTACATCCCCAGCCTTTTCTTAAATTGTTCTCTTTTGCCCAGGCTGGGCTTAAGTTTACACTTCTCCTGCCTCGGCCTCCCAGGGTGCTAAGATTATAGTTGTGTTGGATCATAGTCCCACCTTGTTTGAGCCATAAGTGAGCCATTGAACAACTTGTGGTTTGGGTGTCTATTTTCAGGTTTAGGTAATTAGTGAAAATGACATGGCGTTGAGTGATTGCATTAGTTTTTGGTTGCTGTGACAGAATACCTGAGATAACTTGGGAGGAGGAAGGCTTATTCTGGCTGATAGTTCCAGCCCATGGTCACAAGGCCACAGCATGTTCATTCTGTGGGGAGGCAGTGTCATGGTAGCTTTTGTGGCAAGGCCAAGCTTCCCACCTCATGGTGTTTAGGAAGCAGAGACAGACCCACAGACACACCCTCAAAGGGTGTGCTCCCAGTGACATATAATCTGCCACTAGGGCCCACCTCTTAGTAGTTCTACCACCCCCATGGTCCAACAAGCATTCGGCACATGGGCTTTGGGGGACATTTAAGATCCAGTCCATAATAGTGGATCTCTTAGTGTGTGAAGTATGACAAGTACTTGTTGGTTACTTGGTTTGTTTGCTGGTTGGTTATTTATTTATGGTGCTTGGGAATGAACCTAGGACCTCATGCGAGCTATGCAAGTGCTCAACCATTGAGCTGTATGCCTACCCTTGGTATTACCAATTTAGAAGTATTGCAGAGGCCTTTTGTGACCCTCTCAGAAGCTTTTAAGAGACTAGTGTGCATGCATGCTTGTGTTATTTCTTACTAAAGCCTTGACAGTCTGGGTTCTACCCTTCTATATTAAAATTTCTTTTAAGAAGACTAGCAGTTGAAAACATATTATGCAAGGTCTTTCACCTTTGGCTTTTGAGATCCTTTGTATCCCCAAATGTGTAGCATTCTCCTAGACCTTTTCAGCTGGGATTCAGACCCTGATACCAGCTAATGGAATATGACCACGTAGAGCCTCATCAGTCTTTGCTCTTGAACCCTCTAAAAGTTCTTTTTTACCAGTTTATTCTTTGCTATAATTATAAACTGGGTGCTATTTAGCCTTGTATTCCTGGTGGCACCTAGCAGAATTTTCTATATACAATGGATTCACTCAGTATTTGTTTACTGAAATATTTCTGTCTTATGTAATTTTTCTGTTTCCCCTTTTATCCTGAAAAATACCTATGAGTTTTTTCTCTAAGTTTTTGAAAAATTTCTAACATATCTTTTAGAACAAAAGAAAAATTATTAGTATTAATGGACATATATGTTAATATTTTTAGTATATTTGGGTTATTAATATGCATTTTCTTTAGAAACAAAAATATAATGAGTTTTAGACACTAACCATATTTATGAATTTAATTTCTATATTAAGTATCGTATGCCAGGAGTAAGAGATTCCTGAAAAATGCAGCCAGTTCAGAAATAAGCCACATAAGACAGTAAGGCTTCCCATTATTTTGTGTAGAATTCTTACAAATAAAATGTATTAAAGAAAAAATGATTGGTTCTTTGTGAATATAAATTTGTTTATTCCGATAGTATGGTTTATTATCTGAGTGGTATGGCTGTTAGTTGAAGGCTAAGTGTTTACCGTATAGAGAAGGCTGTAGCCCAAATCCCAGTACTGTGGATTTACATCTGCAGTGGTGCTGATAAGTGCCAAAAGGCAGTGCACATCTTCTGAAGCTGTGCTACATTATAGTTGCATGCATTGAGGATGTGTGTATGTCATTCTGTTGCTCTGGGTGCAGGTGACCTGGGGAACAGAGGAGAGTCCAAGTGCAGATATGACAGTTACATAGTATTAAAGGTCAGAGTCTGCTATAGTGTTTCTTTGGGGTGTGCCTTCACACCTGTGTGTATATGTGTAGCATTTAGTAGAATTATGGAATTGGAAGCCTTGAGAGGGCTGACAACTTTTAGCAAATTTGCTTAGGTTCGTGTGCTTTTCTTTTTGGCTTTTGTAGGTTGGATGTATTTGGTATTTGTGATGTATACACTCAGGCAGAATGGCAGAGTCTGGCTTGTTGTTCAGCCTTTAGGGCCTTAATGCAGTTAATGAGGACTGTAAGTAGTCATCCAGTCTTGGTTCTTCTTGGAGAGAGCTTGCATGGGCCTACAGTGAGTGTGTTAGCTTGGTTAGGGTGCACTGTGAGTGTGTAGCACCCAAGGGAACGGCCTTTCAGACTTCTGCTGAGCGTTCTGCTAGACTGCATTGTTTAGAACAAATCAGTATTTTGAGTCAGTAGTGGGCCAGGTTCAGTGAAGTAATGGAGAACTAAATTCTTAAAACCAGGGTTTAGGCAAAAGTTAGGCATTTCAGGAGGTGAGTGTGAGATGTGATCTTTACTGAAAACACCGATGGTGCAAACAGAGTGCTCAGGTAGATGGTTTTATGTTGGCAACCATTGTCTTTACTTAAGAAACTTGAGTTGGGTGTAAACTCCAGCAGCAGCTCTAAATCTGCCCTGCCAGTATAGACATCAGTGGGTAAAGCTATATTTAGGTACTCTGATAAGCATAGCTGGGACCATGCTCCATCCAGATCTGGTAGTGACATGTGGATATGCTGGGGGATGTCAAAGCATTTGCCTTTTGGAAGCGAAGCACAGGACAAATTGTTTGAAAATAGTGTTGAGCCCCTGCTGATTGATAACTTGGATCTGAAAGAGATTTCCCCCAAATCCATTTTGTCTATTTGACAGAAACAAGGGAGGGAGATATTTTGTTAATTTGATTAATGGAGAGCTTGGAAGCTTTGTTGTCTCTTGAAAACCCCTTTACTCTAAGCTGTAACCCTCCGATTTCTGCTGCATGCAGTGCTGCATCTCTTTTTTTAATGTGTGCTCTCATTTTCATGCTAAATGCATTTTTAAGCAGTCTCTGGGATAATTATTGCCGTTAACCAGTTTTGACAATTTTTAATGATATTTTTATTTATTCCCTTTTGCTAGCTGGATTGCCTTTTGCAATTCTTTCTTCAAGGCATAACCCCTTCCAACGAGGAATATTCTGTAATGATCAGTCCATCGAGTACCCTTACAAAGAAGACACCATACCCTATGCGTTATTAGGTGGAATAATGATTCCATTCACTATTATCGTTGTAAGTTAATTCCACTTTTTTGAAGTTTGTAACTTCTGAGCATTGCCTTAACTTTGTTGTAGTCCATTAATAATTAAATGTATAACCCTCCAAAACAGTGTGGTTTTTTGAAAACCTTGAAGGTTTATTTAATCAAGATAATCTCAACTGTTTTAAGTTAGGCCAAAAGATAATATATTATTAGAAAAGCATTTTTTGGATATGTACAGATTTTATGTTAATGTGTTTCATGTCATTGTAATTATTAAAGGTCTGCCTTGCTATTGTTTTAGTGATTAGGTGATTGTCAAATGTTACAGTACTATGTTTCTATACTTTTTTATTGGTATTCTTATAATTTATTGTGTCTTTGTGTAATTACCTACTGAGTTGGTCACTGAATTCTAGAAAAGAAAGCCTTTGACATTAAAACTTCAATCAGCGTTTACAATTTTTAGATAATGCCACTGATGGGAGAGAAAAGCTGCAGTTCTATACATACATGGCAGTGAACATAAAAGACTTCTATTGAAGTCAAGATTGAGTCTTTTTTTTTTTTTTTTTTTAATGTCTTTTTGAGACAGGGTCTCACTATGCAGTTCAGGATGGCCTTAAGCTCACTTTGTAGCTCAAGCTGGTCTTGAACTCACAACAATTCTCCTGCCTCAGCCTCCCGAGTGCTGGGATTACAGGCATGCACCACCATGCCCAGCTAAGATTGAGTCTTAAATACTGTTACAGCTGTTGTTTTCTGTAGTTTCAGATGGGAATGCTTAGAGAATGTGACTATAGGGATAATTTAGGTAAACTAGATGATTTTTTTAAAAGTATAGGTTTTTATTTTTGAGACAGTGTCTTGCTGTATAGCTCAGGCTGACCTTGAACTTGCTGTGAGCCTCCTATCTCAGCCTCCAGAGTGCTGGGATTACAAATGTGTGCCACCATGTGGGGCTACATTGGATGACTTTTGCAATCATTTTTACTCAGAAATTCTGTGACTTTATCAGGAGTATTGTGCTCCATAGCTTATAGTTTTAGAAATTGGATTTGTGTTAATTAAATAATTAACAGGGAGATACATGTCTTTATCCAAGAGAAAGTTCAGGAGATGACAGCATATAGTTAGCTTGGCTGTCTGGGAGTTTTTTATTTTTTTTAAATCTTTATGTAGAAATATGTCTTAATGATCATAGCATCTTATTAGCAGTGAAATCCACATTTTAATCCACATTTTGTGGTGCACAGTGAATAAAAGAAAACCCCTGTTATGTAAGTGTTTGTTTCGTAACCCCATGAGCTGCTTGAAGCCAAGGTCTGGTGCCTTCCTTGCTTGCCTCCCTGACTGCCTGGTGCGAGAGCCTGGGATGTCCTCAGTGCTCCATCCAGCACTGGTTGCCTTCCTGACTGCCTGTGAGGAGAGCCTGGCATGTCCTCAGTGCTTCGTGCAGCACTGGTTGCCTGAGTGAAACTTGCAGTATTTATGGCCTTAGTGACCCTTACAACATTGTTAAGTTTTAAGAAATCAGGGTTTCTTTAGCTAGCCAAATCTTTGACGTGAGTTTTTTTGTTTTTGTTTTATAGTGCCCAAATTTGCTTTCCTGGTGCTCTCCCACTAAGCTAGTTCCCAGTTCTTAATACTACTAAAGCAAAGCAAGCACATGACTTGGGAGGAGGGCCTGGGCCCCTTCTGCCTCCACAGGCTACTTGCCAGAGGCCGCTCACCAGCCAGTGGGCCCAGGCAGATCTCCTACCACCTCAGGAGCTGGGTGCTAGCTGCATTGTAGGGTTATAGGACTGGAGCACCATATGCAGTAGTCCCCCCCCCCTTTTTTTAAGTATACATATTTCTGAAAGATTGTGAACTATTTCAATATAAAAATTTTAGCTAACTCTCTTAGTGGCAAGTATCTGGTTTCAGGCAAGATTCAAGTACAGTATTTAAGTAAGCTGTGCTAAAAATATACCTGTCTTTCAATTCCACTTTCCTGTCAGGATTGATTTTTTTTTAAAGGAAGGGTCTACAGGGTGGGTGTTCAAGGTCTCACTACTAGATCAGACTTATAGTGATCCTCTTGTTTACAGTCTCCCAAGAGCTGGGATTACAGGTGCATACCACCACGCCCAGTCTCAATTGCTGTCTCAGTGTACCCTGGGGGTGGGGCTGGCATGGCAGGTCTGGGGATCGAACCCCTGACCCCTGTGCCTGTTTGTAGGCACTTTGATCAGCTGAGCTATTGGGCTGGCCCTCTGTCAGGAATTTTTGCTATTTATTTTTAGAGACAGGATCTTACTCTCTAGCTCAAACTGACCTAGACCTTGTGATCTTCATGCCTCAGCCTCCTGGCATTACAGGCATGTGGCATCGTTTGTCACAGAAATCTGCCACAGCTTGGAGGACTGCTGTGGATAGGGTCCTCTTGCTGGGTGCCTGTGCATGTGTTCAGGGGGCACATTGTACACAGAGGCTCACAGACAAAATGGCCCAAACTCAGGAATTACATTTCATCATCTTCAGGCTTTTTTACTATTATAGCATAATCCACAAGAAAGTTATTTTTATATTAAGTAAAATGACAAATTGATGAATATATATTTCTTAAAAGAATGTATTATTTAAAGGTGCTGTGAAAGTACTGTTTTCATATCAGCAAAGAATCTGCTCAGGGCCGTAGTTTTATGTACTAATTTAAAATAGTGAAATAGCTCCAGTTTGTTCATTAATTTATCTTCTTGCACACAATACTTGGTTAGACTTCTATGTGACTGCTTTTATTTATTAGAAAGGAAGTCATTTAAAGATCATGGCTCAGATTTCATACCAGCCTTTGACATGAATTGTGAATGGTCTGTAATTCCACGATGATTATGGTAGTTCAGGAGAACCATGATTAGTATCCTTTTTTGGAAGACGAGAAAATTTCAGCAAGGAGAATGTGGTCAAAGAATTCCAGTACTAAAGAGAAGAATTAATAAAAATGTGTCCAGTCTGATGATACATCTTTGGCTTTTGAGAGTCAGAGGAATAAAGCAATTAAGGCAGTCAGAACTCTTTGAAAGGAAGTGGAAGACATGGAAATGTGCCAGTGGTTGTAGAGTACTCCTTTGGAAAGGTGGCCTCTTGATGAAACCACAGGGACAGCGCAGAGGCCTGTAACCTTGATCAGTGGAGATGTAAAGGGGATGGTGCAAAGAGATCGCGTAGCATGGGGTGGAAAGGTTGAATTGGAGAATTATTGGCCTTGATCTTTATTCTGTTTTACTTCCCCAGACATTATCTTTAGTTCTTTGATAATTCATCATATAAAGAATAAAGAGCTAAAGGGGCAAGATAAAGAATTAAAATGAAACAAAAGGGTTGTGTCTTGTGTAGCTCAAATGGACAGACACATCTCTACACTGAATTTGGAAGCCTTGATTTAGAATTTCTTTGTTGCCAGTTCCTGTCAATAATGGTATAAGTATGGTAAAAATGTTAGAATCCTGGGAGCTGCAGTACTCTTGCCATCTTAGTGTTACATGTATATCTGCTTGTTGCCTGAATGCAGCTCCCAGCAAGTTAGTTTTTTGTTACCAGTGGCAAGGATAGGGTTTGGGTAGTTCTAGGTTAATCACATTATCTTTAGTAATGGTGAAAGGGTTAACCATGTCTAGGAAGACTCAAATTTGGGAAACTAGCTGAGTTCTTAAGAGAAACAGCTAACAGCTGAGATAAGGAAGTTTTAACCTCAAATTGTGATGGAATCACATTTGGTATGTTTTCAACAGTCCAAGATCAATTCCATAATGAAGTCTTTGAGAGAAATCTATTCTGGCTGTTATTTTATTGGGAATTACTGGGACCCTTAAATGGATCAAGGAGGCAACATATACTTTAAAACAGGGTACCTGGAGGTAGCTGAGGGAGAATTCTTACCTTAAAAAATTATTGACAATTTAACATTCCTACAAGTAACTGTAGTTTTCCATTCCTGTGATGTTTCTTTAGAAAAGGGTCTAATCACATCAAGGACTGACTGTAATGAGTATGTTTCTTTTGGGCTTTGTTTAACAGATTCAGTTTTTATCTGAGAGGCCTTCATTTAAAAATCATTGACCATCTACTCTGTTAGATCATTTTAGCAATATTGGCCTTTCTATTTGGCAATTAAGAAATCACACTTTTGTAGAGTTCACTCTGTTCATCAGTCATAACATTCTAATTACAAAATTCTACAAGTAAGGGAGGTTCTTCTGATAGAGGATGAAAAAAATTTTGCTATCAGTCAGGTTCTTTTTTGAGGTTTTTTTTTTTTTTTTCTTTTGAGACAAGGTCTCTAGTCCAGAGCAGCCTTGAATTTACTGTGGATCCCAGGCTGGTCTAGAACTAACTGGTGGTGATCCCCCTGCCTCAGCCCCTGGGTTTCTGGGGTTACAGGTGTGTGCCACATGCCTGGCGTCTTCAGGTTCTTGAAATCTCTCTTAGGAAGCAACTATTTATTTCATCTATGCTAAGGCTAACCCTAAAGACAGTTAATACCCATTACTTGGAAATGTTTGTTTTATAAACTAGTTCTGTAAGTATAAGACAAACAGGGAAACTGGTATGTACCTCAAGTGAAACTTTGTTACTTATAACCCCCTACCCAATTAGTAACCTGTCTTTCCCCTAAGTATTTAGGTTTTAGTTGACTAGAGTGTTATCTTATTTAAGCAACAAATGTTATTGTGCTGTTGCCATTCAGTATCATTTGAATTTCTTAGGATGCTGACCTGTGAACTTATGCAGCACTTGGAATGTTCTTTTGTCTTCACACTCCTTGTAGGCATGTGCTCACTCAGGGATACCTAGGTATGACTAAAATGGGACATGCACAGTGTGGCTTGGGCTCCATTTTACAAAAATCAGTGTAAAAGAGAAGAGTCAGGGGGCCGGGGAGATGGCTCAGTGGACTAAATGCTTCTCTGGCAAGCTTAAGGGCCTGAGTTCAATCCCCAGTTCCGCCAAAAAAGAAAAAAATTCTGTGTGCAAGAGAAGAGTCAGTTGAAATGTTCCTTGGGGAAGGGAAAAATGTCCAACATGTTTGGTCTTTTAGTAACACTCCTTAAAAGGACCTAGCTGAAGAAGGTCTGGAAGACCAAGCTTGTAAACCCAATGGGTCTGAGGACATCAGTCTTAGATTCTTGCTCTTATAGTAGATATTTTACTCCTTAAAACTGTTTCACTATTTTTAATGTGATGGATATCTTTGGCCCAAAGGATGTTTGAGAAATAATACTATCAGATAAAAGTAAGGGAGGTTCTTCTGATAGAGGAAATTTGAATTGTTTGAGCAAGCTATGTTCTTTTTTGGGGGGGTGGAAGGGAGGGGGCAGAACCGGGGATTAAACTCAGGCCCTTGCGCTTGCCAGGGAAGCGCTTATTCCACTGAGCCATCTCCCCGGCCCCAAGCTATGGTTTTGTCCTCCAGGATATGTCACTATCTACTTCTTAGAATCCCAGTTTAGTTAAACATGAGAAAATAAGGCCTTGCTGTTTTAGGTAGATTATGAGGTGATTTTGGCTCAGCTGTGGCTTAACAAGCAGTGTCCACAATTGACTCGACACTTTTTTATGTGGCTTAGGGTTGGTTATCCAAAATTGACTTCCAATTTGTTGGGGTGGTGGGCTGTTCTAAAACCAGGATCTTGCTGTGATTTATCATTTTCCCTGTTTTGTTGAAAGTGTGTGCTTGCTACCTTAACATATTTTTTTTGTTTCTTTTTCAGATGATTATTGGAGAAGCCCTATCTGTTTACTGTAACCTCTTGCACTCAAATTCCTTTATCAGGAATAACTACGTGGCCACTATTTACAAAGCTATTGGGGTCTTTTTATTTGGTGCAGCTGCTAGTCAGTCCCTCACTGACATTGCCAAGTATTCAATAGGCAGACTGCGACCCCACTTCTTGGATGTTTGTGACCCTGACTGGTCTAAGATCAACTGCAGTGAAGGTTACATTGAGAACTACGTATGTCGAGGGAATGCAGTCAAAGTTAAGGAAGGCAGGTGAGTGCTAATCCTCTGCTGCTCATCTGCTGTTGGTGCTGATGTTCTCAGAACAGAAGATTCAGTGGCTGAAAGGTGAGCCAGCCACTAGATCCTGTGTGTGTGTGCACTGGGGATTACATGAAGTCATTTTTTAAATAATTTGTTTACTTACATTTTAACTTGAAGAATGAAAAATAGAAGTAAAAACAAAGAGAACAAATGAATAAACAGGATAACATACAACGATACATATGTTACAGATTTGACATGAAGTCATTTGTGTGGTCTTTTGTGTGTGTGTGTGTGTGTGTGTGTGTGCATATGGTCTTTATTCTCTAATTATATTTTTTATTATTTAAGAGCATTTCAATGATGCATTACCACTGTATAGGAATGTGAGCTGGACCTTCCAGATCACTCAGGACAGGTGAAACAAAGCTTTTCCCATGGTGCCAGATTATATATATATATTTGAGGTTTTCTGGGTCACGTGCTGCCTTTTGTAGCTATTGAACTCTGCTGTAGTAGCAGGAAAGCAGCCACAGATAACATTTTTTGTTTGTTTTTTGCACTTATTTTTTATTTTAAGTAATACATTGTACATTGTTATCTTCTTAGTGGTTATCCATAGTACAAGAAGCAGATAGGATATCCTGTCCAGACACTATTAGTACAAATCTTCTCATTGAGTTAAGCTAATGTAGCTGTATATCTATCCTAATTATTCTGTATATACAAATACAAAAAGGTCATTCCTTTGTATCCCCTTTTTTTGTTTAGTCTTGTAAGAGATGGGTATTCCATTGGCATCTAAATACTATAGGTACATGAATTCAGCAAAACAATCCAACACAGCTCAGCAGTCCACAACAGTGGTGGGTTATCTGCAGAAGTTGTTGACTTGAGCCCTTCACAGCTCAGTATATTAATATGGCTTTAGCTTATACACCTACTTTTTATACTTTTCTGCTGGATGGTTAAGACCAAGATAAAGCAAGACCTATATAACAAAAAAATGTAACTTTTGTATCAGATAAGGTCATTCAGGTACCCTCAGGGTTTATCCTATAACCCTGTACTGCACTTTGTAGATTCTTTTTCAGTGTCAGCCATGTGGATGAGTCACAGCCATTGCTTGACCAAGTTGCTCTCCCACAGATAACATTTGAGTGGAGGGGTATGGTTTTGTTCCATCAAAGCTTTATTTGTGCAAACAGCAGCTGTCCCAGAGGTCAAGGTTTGCAGAGCCCAACCTAATGCGGCCACTTCTGATGCTCTGCTAGTGTGCTTGGGTCAGCAGCACATCCAGTAAGACTGAGGCTCCACTAGGTCAGTAATTTTCTTTGAGGTTTCGTTTTCTAGAGGTAGGATCTCACGATGTAGCTCAGACTTGCCTTGAACGCACTGCAGTCCTCCTGCCCTGGCCTCCCTTGTGCTGAGGTTTCGGCCGTATGCCACTGTGCCTGGCAGCCTTGTATTCTCAGAGTAAGTTTCCTCCCAGAACACTTGGCTTTGGTCACTATAGCTCCTAGTGTCAGGCTCAGGTGGCCTCGTCCTTCTCTTTTTCTCCCCAGGGTTGGAAATTGAACCTAGCAGGCCTCGTACATGCGAGGCTAGTGCTCCACCACTGAGCTGCATCCTTGGTTCAAGTTACCACCTTATTTGGCTTACATTCTTAAGCACAGTGAGGCAAAAGTAAAATAGAATATAGACTCCAAGAGGTCCAACTCTAACTTATAGGTAAGGAATAAAGTGCAGGCCAGAATTCCTGGTAGTGTCAAGGCCTTAACTTACCTCTCAGAGCTGGCATCCTTCCCCTTCCTGTGAGGCCTTCCAGTATTTCAAGGTTATTATTAGTTTCTCTTACCTGATCCTCACCCAGCAAAGGCTCTCTCTGGCTAGGACACCCCATGATTACTTTCGTGAGATTTCCAGATGCTTCACTGTCTGTTTTGGTTCTATGCAGCAGCATAGACCTGCGCATAGAAAATGGGTTAACCCTTTTTTTTTTTCATGTTTAGTGTGGTGAGAAAACACCTTACTTAGCCAGGAAATACACTGTTTAGAATGCTGAGAATTAAGCCAGGAGCAAGACAGCTCTACCCCCATCACTGTGGGGCTTAGGCTAGCAGGAAAGATGTAGAACAGATGGTAAGGAGGAAGAAAACCTCCCTACGATGATGAACATGCAGCCATCAGGCTGTTGAGGGGCAGGCTTTGAGGGGCATGGGGCGCTGGTGTGGGGTTAAGATCTTAATGAAGAAAGCAAGAGTGACCAGAGTTAAGTCGCTGAGAAGAAGGCAGCAGAAAGTGATGCTGATTTGAGCTCAGGTGCGTTGTTATAAAGGCAGTAGAGGAAGAATGATCCAGAAGTGGCTTCCAGGAATGGTAAAGATACCAGTGGTACTGGAGTCTTAAGCTGCCTGTTGTCGCGCACTTGGGAGGCTGAGGCAGGAGGATAACCTGGGTGCATAGTGAGTTGAAGGCCAGCCTGAACTACATACATGCCTCAGAAAACAAAAAGTGGACTCTTCAATTGTATAGGTATGGAGATATGTTTTTGCTTAATGAAAAGGGCCAAACAGCGTTGTAGAGAAAGGCTCTTTAATTAGGTGCTTAGTGGGAAGATGAGCCTTCAGGGATGAGTTTGAGCACACAGGGACTGATACATGATATTCGCAGTAGGACTGGGATTCCAGAGTGTTCTGTAGAGAAGGTGGGAAGGAAGGGATTAATTAAATAACATACTGGATAAGAGGAAGCCTATTGGAATTGAGATTAACATTTATCACAATATAGAAAAAGCAAATAGCTGAGTAAAAATACATCATAAGAAATAATAAAATAGAATGAAATTATCATGATTTCTTATATTTGCAGCTTTACCATTGAAACTTAAAAAAAATTCCAAGTTGGTGTGATGGCACATAATTATATGCCCAGCACTTAGGAGGCTGAGGCAGGAGGATCATGAGTTCAAGGCCAGCTGAGGTACATACTGTGAGTTTATGGCCACCGTGTACTACAAATTTGAGACCCTGGCTCAAAAAAAGAAAGATCTGTATTTATGAATGCAATGATAAAAACTACCTCTGAGGACTTCACAGATGCTCCCTCCCTCAGTGTAGGGCTATAACATACAGTCTCATCATTATTGGAAACAGCCTAGGTCAAAGTGTATTTAATACATCCAGCCTCCCAAGCACCTCAGCTTAGCGAGGTGGAGTGTTGTATGGTTGCCCCTCTGGATGGAGTAGCTGGAACTGTGTGGAGTCACAAGAGTGTTGTACCCCGTATCTATCACTAACACAGAAAAGGATCCAAATTTGAAGTACAGTTTCTATTAAAGTTTCTGTATAAAGTTGAAATACTATAAGTCAAATCATGGTAAGTTGAGAGCTGGCTGTATTTAGACTTATTCCCGTGCTGTAGTGTGCACCCATCAACTGTCCCATATACTGCCCCCAGATGGACAACCTGTCCTCACGCTTTTGTGCTTTTCAGCAGTGAGGAGCACTGCCCTTGACTTAGAGGCACTGTGTGTTGATGGAGAGCTTGAATATTTTCAGAGATCAAAGACAAATCTAGGTGCTAACCATCTGCTTCCTGCCTGGCCTTCGTGTCCCACATTTGCAGCACTGGCCTCTGTGATGTGTTTGCCCTTGTAGTGCCCTCTCACCATAGGCAAGGAGAAGGGCAGTGCCCCGTGACGAGTGGGGCACCGAGTGTGCAGGCCTCCACCCTGGCACTCTGCTCAGCTTTGTGCTTTCCCCCAAGACCTCTGCTTGGTGCCTGTAGTACTAAGAAAGCCATGCCAGTGATGAGGCTTTACCTGCTCTAGGATTTGTCTCAAAATTGTTCATAAAGGGTGCAGATTTTTACATCTCCATTATTTCTGTGGTTCAGGTGTATACATGTTAGCATTTTCTTGTAAGGAGATTTCATATTCAGATTTTTCCTGTGTTTTTGAGACAGGGTGTTCATAGCTGGCCTTGAGCTCACTTTTAGCCCAGGCTGGTCTTAAACTTGGAGCAATCCTCCTGCTTCAGCCTCCTGACCATATTCACATTTTTTGAACAGAACCCATTTTGGCAAAACGTAAAATAATTTATTTAAAATGACATAATTACCTTTAAGTTCTTGTGTGTCACAATTTCACTGTCTCTTCCTACCATGTGTAAACTGGCTGACACACATGTTTTCCAGTTGTACTTGTGACCCAAGGACACTTGGGCTTTTTCTACTATCCACTTTTTTAAGTTTCTACATCACTGCATGTGTTATCTATTTATAGTCCTGTGTTAAGGGCTAGAAAACAATTTCTTTAAAAAGCAATAAGGACATTTACATAGTTCAGATTGCATGGCTGTATATATTAAAAACTCATTTCAATGAGAAGAGTCCTTATTAAACTGGAAGTCAAACAAGGAAAAATAAATATCAAGTGGAAAAATCAAATTTTAGAAAAACTTTGTATCTTAGAAAAATGCAGTTCTCATCTTTTCCAGAATGATTCAGTTGTTGACATTTTCAGAGCTGGATGATATTGGCACATAATTGTGGCTTTATTGCTGTTGTGGACTACATTTTAGCTGGAGACAGACTTTCCTATTCCTTTTCTCTTGGATTTTGAAGGCCAAGTATGCCAAGTGGCAAAAACATTTCAATTGCAGTATTATCTGTAAGTTAGAATTATGGTGTAATTTGCTCTTTTATTTATCTTCCCAACTTGCTCCCTTTTATAATTTTTTAAATTATGAAATTATAATGCTTGACACTGGGGAAAAGGGAACATAAGTGCCCGAAATGAGTAATTTTGTTGACTGTTAATGAGTCAGTACTGCACATCAGGAAGGGAATGTAATCCCACACTTCTGGGTTTGGATTTTGATTTTTTTCCTGTTGATTTTTTACTTCCTCACCCAGTGTCCCTTCCCACATTTGCATGTGTCTTCATGCTCGTCTGCTGTCACTTGTGTCACAGAGCTGACCATGGGCTGTGCCTGTGGTGGTCATTAGGTCCTCAACATACATAAGAACATAAGAAGATATTAGTGCTTACTAATCTTAATATCCAGACAGTTCTGGTCACTATTTAATGCTTGAGAATCTGCAATAGATTAAATGAGCTGCACTTGCAAGTGTTACAGCATCCAGCTATCAGGTCTGCTGCTGTTGATGCCAGTGAGGATACCATTACTGTCAGTGTTTTGGAAAAAGGAGAAAAGAAAACCAAACCTAGAAAACTAATGAGCTCATTCATAGTTTAGAACTGTAGCTCTCTCCTGGGTCGATTCTCCTCAGACCAGTGGCGCCCAGACTTCAGTCATTCAGAGGCATCTGCAGGCTTGCTGAGCTTGTCATCAAGTGATTGATTCTGATTCCAAAGGTTTGGGGTAAGACCTTAGAACTTGTATTCCTGACAAGTCCTCAGATGTTGACATCATATGGCCATATTTTGACAGCCACTGGTGTTGATCTACCTGTATTATGGGAATGTTATCTTGTGTGACATCTGTCTCAGGATATAGGGACTAATACAGGGTAGATTTAAAATTGTGTACAGTGATTTGTGATAATACAGTGCACAGATTATTGGCTGCTTTAAGGGATATACCTTTTTGCTTTTCCTGCTTGTATGTAAATCATGTGTGTTTTCTTGTGCTGGGGATTGAACCCGGGGCCTGTATAGTAGTTAAGCATTCTATCCCTGGTTCTATCCCCAGCCCTAAATTATATTTAAGTACAAACTCATGTTTCTTATCTATTCTGAATGATTGATATCTGGTTCTATGAATCAGATATTCAATACAAAGTTATTCTTTATTTTTAAATGTATTTGGTACAGGGTGTCACTATGCAGCTCAGACTCATAGTGATCCTCCTGCTTTCCGCCACCCAGCACAGGGATTACTGGTGTGCACCACCATGCCTGGGGGAGGGGTCAGTGTGGCATGTGGTCCCAGAGATGGAACCCTGGTCTCTGTGCTTGCCTGAGCAGGCACATAGTTTGCTGAGCTATCTTACTGGCCTAACACAAAGTTATTTCTATTTGGATTACAGCAGACTTCTATTTAGGTGCTTAAGTGCAATATGTATTGTTGATATAAGACATTTTGCTTTTTTAACTGCAGCCCACTTGTAGGTAAGTACGGCCAAAATTTGAGGAAATGCCTTCTATAATAGTGAAAAAACCCATCATAAGTATGCTGCTGTGTGTGGTATGCGCGTACTTGCATTATAGTTTGAGTGAATGGCCCTTCTGTGTGGTTTAATTATAGACTGGACTAGCCATTATACCTCCATGCATATGTCTATCAGTAGCTTGTCACTCCCTTTTAAGTCATGTATCTGTATGGAAATATCAGCATATAGACAGAAATAGTGGATGATAGTAAAAGCTCTTTTGCTCTGTGAGAGGACTTTAGGTTAGTATATTTACTTCTGTAATTTTTTATTCATTTTAATGAGAAAAAAGATAAAATAGCAATGAAACTACAAAACCTAGTAGGACAGTTACAATAATTAGTACATTGTGTATTGTTGTCTTCGTAGTAGTTATTCAGAGGACAAGATGTAGACATAGCTGAACACTATTATTGCAAACCTTTTTTCTCACTGAGCTAAGAGAAAGTAGCTGTATATCTATCCTAACAATCTTGTATATACATATATATATGTATAATTTTTTTAAACTATAAAACGGTCCTTTATATCCCCCTTTTTTGTTTTCGTTTGTCAGAGATGGGTGTTCCGCTGTTGTTAATGGAGAAGTCTTTAAAGGGTCTTTTCATACTTGATGCCAGTCCAAATATTGTAGCTATTTGAATTCAGCAAAATAACCCAATATAGTCCAGTAGTCCATAATAGCAGTGAGATATCAGCACAACTGGCAATTGTTTGAAGTTGTTGAATTGAGCCTTTTACAGCTCAGAATGTTAAAATAGCTTTACTTTTTATGCCTTGTGGTTATACTTTTCTTCTAGATGGGTAAGACCAATTTAAAGCAAGACATATAATTAAAAATGTAACTTTTGTATCTGACAAGGTCAGTCAGATCCCCTCAGGATTTACCCTGGAATCATGTACAGCACCTTGTGAATCTTCTGTCATTGTCAGCCATCTGAATGAGTCACAGCCATTGCTTGACCAATTTGCTCTCTGTGAAAGCCTGAGAGAATGTTTTCTCTCTAGGTGACTCTCCTTAGGCACACATCATCAGTTACTTTTCTCTGACCCCAAAATCTTCTTGAACAGAAATTTTGGGACACCACTTAGTTATAGGATGTCACAGCAGAGGTTTTTTTATGTCCTGAGTCCTTACTGACCTTGAAGGGCTAGGCCCAAAATATTGGCTATCTTTTTAGCCCATAGGTTACTATATATTTAAAAGGATTGTATTTGAAGGTTGCTGCCTCTGTCGGGCCCCCTGCTCTGCAAGCTGCACTGTTCCTGTGCAGGTCATTGTGGTGCTGTCAAGACATGCGTGTTGGTCTTGCAGTGCTGCGATGCTGACGAGATGATTGCAGAGTGCCTGTATGATGGTGTGGCTGATGGAAAGTGATAGAGGCCTTATGATAATGTGGGACATTAAATCAAAAAATGGGCAGTGTTAGCCTTTGTAGAGGACGTGTTTTGTAGGAGGAATAAGATTTGACTCTAGCCAAGTACTGTGGTACATTCCTGTAAGACCAGTTATGTGGGAGAATGAGACAAGAAGATTGCAAGTTTGAGGCTATCCTGGGCAACTTTGTGAGATCCTGTTTCAAAGTGAAAAATAAAAAGGGCTAGAGGTGTAGTTTAGTTGTAGGGTACCAACAGGTCCAATCTCAAGTACCACCATCACCAGATTACTTTTTGGACATGCAAAATTGGAACAGAGCATGTTGTAGGGCAGAGCCACATGAGCAAAGGCAGGCAGGCTGGAGGTGGTAAGGATACAGGCTTGAGGTCAGATATTAGTGTATTGGTGTTTACCCTAAGGCATTTGAACTGAATACTGGATGAGTTGGAGGAAAATTGTTTCCTGTGGAGACAATTGGGAGATTAGGGTGCTAAACCTTGTCCAGGTGCTAAAATGCTAAATCAAGATATTTAGGTAGGGCAGAAGAGATGGCTCAGTAGAATAAGCGCTTCCCTGGCAAGTGCAAGGGGCTGAGTTCAGTCTTAAAGCAGAGCAGGCATAGTATGTAGCACCTTGGTCCAGGCGATAGTAACTTCCCTGAAGTTGGACAGCAAGTTGCTTACAGGAAGAGTGCTACTCAGATCCCAGGGTCTACACAGGTGACGGCCCCAAGAAGCACGGAAACACGGATGCTGTACCAGCATGCCACCAGTCTTGCCTGCTCCAGGTAAACTACCAGGCAGTGGTAACGGCTCCCGGGTCTTGACTTGAGTTTCTGGGATTATATCCTCCATCGAGCAAGCAGACAGACAAAAATTCTGTTGCTAGAGAATTTTTAATGGTTTTTGGGAGAGTGAAGCTTGGGAAGACATTAGATAACAGATAACTTACCATCTGTGCAGGACTGCTAGCCCTTTAATGTAAGAAAAAAAAAGTATTTACCACTAATTTTGTAGGGTATATAGTGCAACTACAATGTTTTCCTTCTCAGGTAATGTTTGAAAACTTATGAATAAGACAGGCAGTTTTCAAGAATTTTTTTTTTATTAAAGTACAAAATTGGGGCCGGGGAGATGGCTCAGTAGAACAAGCACTTCCCTGGCAAGCGCAAGGGCCTAAGTTCAATCCCTGGTTCAGCCAAAAAAAAAAATTAAAGTCAAAACTGCTTATTTAAAAACAAAAGAATCTTTACATAGACAGTGGATACAGACAGTATTTAAAACCCCTTCTCATTGTTTTTGTTGTGCCTGCCAGAAGGGAAAATAGTGTCAGAATCAGATCACTTGCCTCCCTGACATGACAGAACTCACAGGTATGTAGTGTGTATTCTGTGATAAATGACAGTTCATAGGTAACCTGTTCCTTTTATTGTCCATTTTGATAACTATCAAAAGATGAGGGTGTATTTGTGGAGAGAGTTGAATAGTATTTTGTTCTCTTAGGTAGTGGCCAAGGTACATTTAATATTTGGACTTGAAAAGTATGAGGGTTTTACATTTTCTGGGGTAACTTGCTAACAGTGAAAGATTAGGTTCTAGATTTGATTTCAGCTTAAAAGAAGTCTTGAATACCTCGTGTGTGCTGAACAACCATGCTGCAGGGTATTAGGGGTACAAGATGAATCAAGATGTGATCATAGTCAGGAAAGATGGGTGCTCACCAGGAATTGCTCTTTTGTTTTGCTGCAACTTGTGATTTCTAAAAAGTAATGAATACATATGATAGAACTAGAAATACAGCAGGTTCGATTTTCAGTCTTTCAGTTGCCCTGGCCTACTTTAGATGCAGAGGAAGAAAGTTCTGTGAGCTGGTTGGTCTATCTCAGTGCAGCAGGCCTCTCTCCCATGGAGGCAGGGCAGTAACTTCAGTCTAAATATTTTTAAAGATCTCTTGGATGAATCTGGCTGAATTAACTGCTAAAGAGAGGTGGAAGCTCACTCCATGTAAGAGGACACTTGTGCAGGACACTTGTGCTTTGGGCACAAGTTCAGAGGGAACGGATGGTGGGGGGGGGTGCTCAGTGCTGGGAGTTCACTGGGAAGGGCATGAGTGGGAGGATGGGCCATCATGGTGTTACTTCAAAGATTATTCAGCTTTCCTCCCTTCATTATAACCTAAATGTACTAAGATGAGTGATGCTTTGTGATAGAAATTGCCATTATTTTAACAGGAAGGGAACCTGGGTCACTGGGGGAAATGTCTTTTCTGCACATGTCAGTTAGGTAGAACAGATCTCTCCAAGTGGAGTATTGTGGTGGCCTGCTGGGCCTTGTGGTAACAGGAGCTGCAGTGATGTCACCAGTCTGGTCTAAAAAGAACAGAGTGACCTGTCTGGCCAGCCTCCTTTTGGGCTCATCTGTTTGGGCCTTTGCTTCTTGTCTTGCTGCCCACAGGGTCTACTTCGGCCCAGGTCTGTGTTTCTGAATGATACTAAAGACCCTTCTGTGCTGCTCATTGAGCCTGGTGACCCGAAGTCAGTGTGACCCGCAAGGGCTGCCAGGCAGTAAGTAACTGAAGACTTCTTGGCCCTGCTGGCCCTGCTGGGAGAGGACTGTAGTGGAAGTCTCTGGCTTGCATTTTGCTCAGTCTGTCCAGGTTTCCTTTTTGTTTTATGCACAGTGGCTTTGGTGATTCGGAGTCTTTATGACAAAGTCATGACTTTTTCCTTAACAACAGTGAAAGCATGTGACTCCCACTGCAAAGTACAGCTTTGTATGTCTCACTCTTCAGCCAGTAAGCTTTGTCACAGTCCACCTGCTCTTCATCTGTTTCAGTCACAGTTTCGTTGTTGAGAGTTAGAAAACATTTCTTTCCAGAGTCACATTATTTTTAAGATACTTGCATTTCCACCTTCCTTTATCCCATGATTCTCAGCAACTTACTACTTGATTTTTTTTTTTATTTTTGGTGGAACCGGGGATTGAATTCAAGTACCTTGCACTCGCCAGGCCAGCGCTTAGTCTACTGAGCCATCTCCGTGGCTCCTACAACTTACTACTTTATAAGTTCCTTTTTTTCAAAATTATTACCAGATAGGTGCTTATCCTACTGAGCTATCTCCCCTAGCCCTCAAGACTCTTTCATAAACAAAAAACACTTTTTACCAGGTTATAGTCATCAAATAGTTCATTAAATTAAGAGCTTAAAATTCCCTACTCATTCACCAGCCATGCCCTGTTTTTTTTCCTTTCTCATGGTCCTGATGGCTTCTTTCCCTTACAGGTCATGCCATGAGACTGTAAAGATGTGATTCATGTGTGGTAGTGGCAGTGGAATAATTGATGAATTAATGTTAATGAATAAAACAGGGCAGTCACCTCTGTCTGTGTCAGAGAGGCACATGACTTCATATGTGCCATGTAGCATGGCTAAATTTAACGGGCTTTAAGTGGAAAGAGAAGTGGTTAATGTACAGCAGTTCGAGAAATATGGTATGGCTTTTGAGCTACTTTTTCTATCCCTGGGTGGTTCAAAGAAGGGAACTGAGCTTACATTATCTTTACTGCATTCTATTTAACTTAGTTTTGGTTAGGACCATCTTATATTCTGCACTATTTATTACCTTTACCTTTGTACCGTCTTGGAGATACCCTGTGCTTCTTACAGTTCTAAACATTTCTAAAATACAGCTTTTATACACGAATACTTAAGGTATGAGAACAGGTTTTCTAGGCCTGAGCTGCCTCTGGGCTCTGGGTGTGCATCTGCATTGGGGCTGCGTTTGTGATGCAGGCTGCTGTGGGTAGTGACCCTCAGCTCTGACACTCATGGCACTGCTGGGAAGTGTGTAGTGTAGGGACCAGGTACAGGAACAGTGCTGGAGGGAATTCAGAGCAAGCATACCAAAGGTATTTTGACAACTGTTATTTTTAATATTTCCATCCACATACTGTATATATTTTTATTCTAACAAGTGATTTTGCAGTATTATCACTGTGTAGTGTGGAAGTTTTGTTAGCCTTCATATGATATATTTTTGTACAGCTGGTTTGTGTACCCTTTCATTTTTCTGTGTATTTTTACACTGAATATGAAATTTATTTTTGTGTGTGTCATATATATATATATATATATATATATATATATATACTTTTTTTTTTTTTTTTTTTTTTTTTTTTTTTTTTTTTTTTTTTTTTTTTTTTTTTTTTTTTTTTTTTTCGGTACCAGGGATTGAACTCAGGACCTTGTGCTTGCCAGGCAAGTGCTTATTCTACTGAGCTATCTCCCCAGCCCAATGACCTATATTTAAATCCTTTATGATACTTTTTATTTTCAGTTCACACAGATCTGCTGAATTCATTCTGACACACACAATTTCCAGAACATGCTGGAGCCCCCCGTGACCTGTGACCCTTGCGGTGCCAGCAGTGTGGCTGCACACATCTCTGTGCACATGTGTGCCGCTCTAGGAGGATGCCTTGAGGTGAACCACTGGGTCAGAACTGTTGCTCATGTTGTGGGTGTGGCTAGACCTTATGCAAGTATGTGAGGAGGTGCGCCTTTCCTCTTGTCACCTGAAAGAGTTCCCAGTGTACTCTAGGGATAAGTGGGTACCTAATACCAGAGCACTTAACAATTTATCCATTGTAGAGAGCTAATGTGTGGGGAAAATTAATGTGTGAAGAGGTCATTGTTCACATAGCCACTTGTAGGAGCCACCACATGGTCTTTACTAGAGGAGTCAGTGTGTAGATGATGCCACAGAGGGTGTTCAGACTTCAGGCCCATCTGTCATGGTAATGTTAGAATCAGGAAATAACATTCAAAGAAATTTCTCATAGTGCAATTTGACTTTTATGTTGCTGAAAATGTACAAAGGACAAACTGATAGTCTACTCAAGTGATTAATTACACAAAATTGGTGAATTATATAAATCCTCAGATACAGGAAGTCAACAAGATAAGTGTTATGCTTGTTGTTTACTTCTGTTTTTTTGAGACACATCTCACTGCCTTCCAAGTGCTGGGATTACAGGTGTGTAATCGTATTTAAAAATAAATCCTTACTAGATACACAGTAGTGGAACTGCATAACATTGGAGACTTGGAGAGAATGAGCAACTAAAACAACATCTTTTTTATAGTTTTTCTAAGTTTTTTTTTTTTTTTTTTTTTGGCAGAACCAGGGATTAGACTCAGGCCCTTGCGCTTGCCAGGGAGATACTTATTCCACTGAGCCATCTCCCTGGCCTATAAGTTCTTCATATATTCATTTCATTGAAAAGTGTATGTATAAGCTGGTGCCTGTCTGTGGCCCTAGCCACTTGGGATCCACAGTGAAGGATATGTATAGTCTCCTCCATAAATGGCTGCTGGAGGCTGAGGGAATTTTTCCTAGGCCAGAGTCAGGCTCAGTGAGTTGCAGATCTTTGTGCCCTAAAAGTATCTGTGAGCTGCTGGATACCTGGACCCTGGGTTTGGTAGCAAGACCAAGAATGTCGGGCGCACAGCAGGCTAAAAGGCTGAGGGCAGGTGAGTGGACAGACCCGCAGGGCAAAGTGTGTGGCAGGCACCAGCCTTCTAGACTGAGAGCTGCTTGACCACAGGGCCACACTCACAGGGATGGAGTCACAGTTCCTGTGTCTCTGTGACTTTAAAAATAAGCCAGGTTAGAGTGGACTGATCTGGGCATAGCAGAGGTGCCCGTAAGCCTCATGAGAGAGCTTTCTTCAAACCAAGGCATGCCCCGCAGAGTGCCAAGGCTGTCAAGAAAGTAGGAGAGAAGCAGACTATCCTTGAGAATCAGTGAATACAGTGACAGAAACTGCCTGAATAATGTAAAATGTGTAGATTTTGAAAGTGTGATACAGGACGATGAGAATGAAATTTGAGCATATGTGTTTGAAAAACAGCCAAAGATTGACAAATGATACATGTTTTAGTAACTTAAATTTAAAATGTAACAGATTAAGCAGCAATGAAAGGGAGGACTGAAGTTGGAGTTTGACCTAAAGAGCTCTTAATGCAGAGGACAGTTTACTAAGGGACAGGAGGATAGAATGAAAAGATGTATTTCATGTTCAACCAGAATTTCATAGAGATAGGACACAGGGTTGACAACTTTCCAAAATTGGTGAATTAGATAAATCCCCAGATACAGGAAGCCAACAAGATAAGTGTTATGTTTATTGTTTACTTGTTTTTTTGAGACATATCTCACTACCTCAGCCTTCCTAGTTTACAGGTGTGTAATTATATTTAAAAAGAAATCCCTACTAGATACACAGTAGTGGAACTGCATAAAATTGGAGACTTGGAGAGAATGAGCAACTAAACCAACAGGAATGGCAGAGAGATGGCTTATTTTTTAATAGTAGAAATAGCACTAGGGAATTAGCGCAGGGGCATATGTGCCTGCCTGGCAAGCATAAGGATCTGGGTTCAGTCCCTGGTACTGCATACTGTGTGCAATGCTGGTCTTGGAACTGGGTGTGGTGGCATGTGCCAGTAATCCCAGCACTAGGAAGGCTGAGACAGGAGGATCACTGAGTCCAAGCTCTGTAGCGAGTCCTTGTATCAAAAAATGAATAAAAAGAAAATCCTTCAAAAATTAGCAAAAGTAGAAGCCAGAGATAATGTATTGAAGTGATGAGTAAAAAAGTCTTCTGTGTAGTTAGGAAAATGATTACTCAAAAATTAAGGCAAGAAAAGATATTCCCAGTTGATTCCCACTTACTGCAGAAATAGTGGCTGTCATCGAGAATTGAAATAGTATCAAATACTGGTGAGGCTGCAGGGAAAAAGAGCCTGTTGATAGGAGTGTAAACCACTGCAAATGGCGTGGGATTTCCTCCAAAACCTAAAACTAAAGTTCCATTTGACCTAGCCATTTCCCTTCTAGTTATCTTCCTAAGAGAGTTTATGGCATCATGTTACATTGACACATGGCACGCCCATGTTTGTAGCAGCACAGTTCATTATAGTGAAATCTTAGAAGTCACCTAATATGTATTTCAGCAGATAAAAAGATAAAGTGTGATATATATACATGGTGCAGTACTCCCCTGCCATAAAGATAAACTTGGCTCTTATGTGGGAAAATACTTACACCCAGAGGCCATAAATGAAGGGAAATAGATCAGCTGTGCCCCTTGTGGTTTCACCTTGTGAGTATAAGATTAAGAAATGCTTTCTGTGGGTCTTGCTTAGGTGACAGGGAGAGTGCCTCTGTAGTGTGTGAGGGCGGACATGGGGGCTGATGTTGGGTGTCCAGAGTGCTGGTGGGTGTTGCGCATGGCTGTGAACACTCTGAAAACTGTGACATTGGGATTTGGCCTTTAGGATAAGTTGCTTCACCTGATAAATGGAAGGGAAAAAAATCTTAAATCTGGCATTTGTACTAGAGTCACATTCCCAGTAAGTTGAACAGTCAAGAGCAGTCTGCTAATTGAAGGTTGTTGCTAATGGACTAATTCCCAGTATTCATGTAAATGGGTTTTTAAAAATTTTTATCTCTGGAAACATTTTCTCTGAAAACATTTTCCTAAGAATTGATGGAAAGCTTGCTTACACTTTTTTACTGTATCTTTATCTGGGGGCTGTAGTGAAGCAAAGAACTAGTTAAAATTCTTGCTGGGGCCAAAATCTGAAACAGTACAGTTGAAGTTATTACACAAAACCAGTTTGCATTTGGACTATTGCTTGGGTTTTATTAAAGCATCCAGACAGTTATATAGTTCAGATATGAATTATGAGTGTAAGATAACTCCTAGAGTTTTGAAGAGAAGTAGATTCATGGGGAATAGGAATGGTTTGAATCTATAACTTGTGCTATATTGTTACTTCTCATTTTAGTAGAAGTGAAAGTTCATATCATTATGATATATTTGATAAATTACTATGGAGAAGGCTTAGAAATGGAGATTGAATACTGTTTTTAATCCCTGTCAAAGTCATAGGCAGGTTTCTTGGCTGACTCTGTCCTGAATAGAAACAGACAGAATGTATTCAGACTTAGAAAATTGAAACCATTTTATATTCAATTAATGAAATCACTCTAGCCAATAAACTGTTTGCAAATTATGATTTTTGTGTATAAAGTACAAGATTTAGTGAAGCTACAAGATTTAGTGAAGCTAAGTGTTTTGAGCTTGAGAATACAGTATTTCTCATCATTGTTACTTTGGCTTAATAGGCTTTGACAGTCTCTGAAATTCACTTTTAATTTATAGTGTGTTCAGTATAATTTATTGAAACCAAATGTAAAATGTTCAGAAATCTGTTCTAATTATCTGATTTAAAAGTTTTTATTTCTTTATTTTTTTGTGGCCAAATAAGCTAAAAAGTGATTTGCTTACTTTTGTTTTACATAGATTAAAGTCAGAACAATTGTGAGACTTCAGTGTAGGATTCCTGGCTAGTGCGGGAATTAATAAAAGCTCTCCTTTGTGGTGCTGGGGATTGAATCCGGGCGAGGCCTTGAGTGCGTGAGGCAGGTGCTCTGCCAGTGAGTTGCACACCCAGCCCTTTTCAAATTTCAGACAGCGTCTCCTAAGGTGCTCAGGTTGGCACCTTAGGGAGACGCTGATATTTTTGCCTTGGCCTCCGTAGTAGCTAGACTACATTCCCAGAATACCTACAAAAAACACAATTAAAATTCTTGGTAGAAAATATAAATTCTAAGTAGTCATCGCTACTGTATACTTAAATTATCTTTATTTTCCCACCCACCCTCGGCTGCTGAATATCATGACTTTCTAGTGTGTGCTTTAGGGTGCCTTTTCTCATCCCTAAATCCAGGGAATGAACATTGCCCGTGAATCCTGAATAAGGCATAATGCAGTGCATAAGATACTTAAATGTTCTTCATGTGCAGAGAACAGTCAGGAGAAATGCTGAAATGATTTACATGAGTATCTTTCTTTTCATGACTCCATCTGTGGAAGCAGAACTTAGTTCTTGAATGTTCAGCCTTTTCAGTTTTAGAAGTGTTATACCTGTTGCAATCACTCAGATATTTCTAGACTTTAGTACTGAAAGAGACGTTCATCAGCTAGAGGACTGTTGGCACCAAATTTAACTACCACAGGGAAGCACTTAACCTGGGGGAAGATGTGTGCCCATCTGAGACAGTGTTAATACAGATGGGAAAAAATGACCAACTTGTGCTGTTTTCCAAAGGAGGCATGATGTCATTCAGGGCAAACCCTGTGTGGAAAGTAGAGCTGCAGTCATGAGCATATAAATTTTTTGTAATAAAATCATGGCCTTTTCTGCCAGCTCTGGCTCATCAGTTACTACTGCCGGACATGTGCAGAGATGTCTGGCAGGCCTGTCTGGGGATTCAGCTCCGTCCTGTGAGTTTCAGGGAGGTGAGACCGAGCGGAGCAGACCTCAGCCCCTCCTTGAGCCCCAGGTTGTCTTGCTGTTCCTCCGCCCTCATTCTTCTGACTTCTAAGGGAGAGGGAGAGAACTGTGTGCTCTCTGAAGCTAGGACATTGATGAAATCAAGTTTCTGGCTGGAGATGGATGCTAGGGGTGGAGCACATGCCTAGCATGTGCCGAGCTCTGGATTTGAGTCTTGGCCCCAGCAACAAAAGGAAAAAATTCTTGACCTCTGTGAGAGAAAATTAATGTTTCTTTTCTTTCTCTTATAGATTGTCCTTCTACTCAGGCCACTCCTCATTCTCCATGTACTGCATGGTCTTCCTGGCAGTAAGTACTTGTATCCTGTCCATGGGAACATGCGCTGTGGGTGTGTGACTGGTGCATGGGCGGGTCCTCTCCTGTGAGGTGCCAGGAGCCACCTGCCTGCGGGAGCCTCCCAGTGCACCCCTCCTCCTTGGTGTTCACTGCGGGCGGTTTTGTGGTGCCTGCAGCTCCCTACTCACTGGTCACTGCGCAGAAGTCCTCGGGTCCTGGGCGCATGCTTCTCCCGCCCAGTGTGGGTGCAGCAGCCACTCAGCCATGGCTGATGTGAATGAGGAGGGCTGAGCTTTGGTTACTGGAGAGGGCAGCTGTTGCTGCCTCTGCTTGAGGGAATTTTGCTGTCCTTTCGCTGTCCAAGACCTTTTGTACACTGCCTTCCTAGAAGCAGGGGTTCCCTGTGGAGTAGTGTCTGTAGTGTCCAGCCCAGTGGTCTGCTGTCAGTACGGCAGTGTGGCAGGATGCACTGCCCGGTACCATCACCGAGCTGGCGGCGAGAACCCCAGAAGGGTTGGCACCTCCTGTGCTTGCCGAGCTGCAGATGGACATGCTACTTTCTATTAAGAGTAGTGAATGGAAGACCAGGCTTCAGCACACATGCAAGGGACCTTTGAATTGACTTTTATTTAAATGTCCTTTATTTAAAAAATACTTATAAAATTATATACTTTACTGTATAGTGCGGTATCAGCATAGGGTAAGATCTCTACCCTAATGTCAGTTGTAACTTCTGTATCTTAATTTTCTTCATAAGTGGATTTTTATGTAGTTGTATTCTATGTACATTTGCAAATTTTTTTTTTCATTTATCACATTAAATGCCATGAGTATTTAAAACTTAAGATTTCAAAAATCCATGATAGCACAGATATCCATGACAGGGGCAGACTGATGGGAGTTAGTTGTTTCAGGGAAAATTTTAAATTAACTTTCCCTAAGCTTGCTTTTATCTAGAAAACCAAATTCCCAAAGTGAAAACAATGTAAAAATTGCAGATATTATATGAAGTTCAAATCCATGAAACTATTACTCACTTTTGGCATCCCAGCATTTCTGGAAACTGCAAGGCTTCTGTGTGACTTTTGTCTAATTTTGTGAGGAATCAGAGGGTACAGACTCACAGTTCAGGGCTGCTTTTTAAGACACAGATGTTCCTGATGTGCCATGGGAAGTTTCAGGATAAATAATGAAAAATGCTATTCTGACTTCTCAGTTACTTTTTTACAGAAACTTAACTTTTTTTGTTTGTTTCTTGTCTTCTTGGGACAGGGTCTGACTATGCAGTTCAGGATGGCCTTAAGCTTTTTTTTGCGGAACCAGGGATTGAACTCAGATCCTTGCACTTGCCAGGGAAGCACTTATTCTACTGACCCATCTCTCTGGCCCCTTTAAGCTCGTTTTGTAGCCCAGGCTGGGATTACAGGCATGCTCCACCAGGCCCGGAAGCACTCTTTCTAAAAGGAGCCTATTATGTATGGCATCAGGGGAGAAGGGAAGGGTAGGTAATCCTGAGAGCCATCAGTTGTGGAGCGGGTCTCCACAGCATGTCTGAACACATTGGTTGGCCTTGTCAAGTGTGGACAGGCTTCATGGGCCCCACTTGTCAGTGTCCTCCTTCCGTGGCAGAGACCCAAGAATCTGTGCTTTGATTAGTGCTGATGTTTACACTTTATGCCATTTTTCCTTTTGACTCTGATAATCCCCATGAACAAAGAGGCAAGACAGGAAGAAAAGCTTGGGAAGGGATTGGACAGGCCTGTGAGCTGGCAGCCACCTGACAGTCAGGTGCCTTTGCTTCCTGGTTACTCAGGTATCTGAAGCTCAGGGGGTACAGAGCTAGCAGTAAAAAGGTGAACGACACAGAATTTAAATTAGCTGGTTTTTCTCAGATGTACCATCTTTCATCTCTTACAATTTTCTTTCTCAAAACATTTGGCTGCATCTATGTATTCAAACAGAAACATGTTCTATGTACTCTTATGAAATAGGAACTGCAAGTAGACAGGCTGGCCTGACTGTCGGAAGCCCAAGTGGCAGCCTGGCTCTGTGGATAGGCCAGGTAAAGAGAGAGCTTAGAAATACACACACACAGGGAAAATGAGCTCAGTCAGAATTTGCTAATGGATTATTGTGAGCCATTTAAATTATTTATTTTTTTTTAATATTTGGTACTGGGTCTCACTATGCAGCTTGTATTTCTAGTGATCCTCCCATTTTCATCCTCCTCAGTGCTGGAATTTACAGGCTTTCCCATCTTGCCTGGTTTCAGAGGCTGGCCCTGTGTGCCCAGGGCAGAGCCAGCCTGGTATGGGGGGGGATTGAACTCCGAGGCATTTAAATTATAATGAGAAAAGGTTTGTAAATAGCTTTGTTGCAGACCAAGGCCTTTCTGGAGAAGAGGAACTCTACTGCATCTCACTGGCTTTAGGCAGGGGAAATATTTACCTGATGAGGTCCGAGGCCCCAGCTTTGATTTCAAGCTTGAATACACAGATGTCTCCTTGCTTTCCATATTTATACACAACATTAACCTCTCCTCTAAATTCCTTAGGCAGTGATTCATTTCCCTGGGCATCTTGGCATCATGTGTCAGTCCCCAATTTGGGTGGAGATGTATTAACTTAAATTCTCAAGAATTCCTGACACCCCCAAATTAACCCATAGTTAAAAATGTCTTAAACACCCCAGCCATTGTGCTCCGTCCCGGGCAGGCAGCCCAGCCCTGCAAATTCACAGTGCCAAGGAGTGACTGCCAGTGGGCTCAGAGGAGGGGAGACACAGAACTGCATTGGACACAGCCAGCTTACATACTTTGTGACACCCCTTGACTTTCGGCAGATGTCAAATCAGGGTACCCCCTAACCCCTGTGTTTAGGGCACCACTCACCTATCCAAGCCTTTATTGCACACATCTGCATTCCCACAGCTCCTCACAGCACTGACTGTGTTCCAGTATGGCTACGTAAGAAATTATTGTGTACAGACCACAAGAATCCTGCTTACACTAACAGATCAAAATTGAAATTTAGGAATTTCATGAGTCTTAAAGAAGTTGAACCCCAGAGAAGAGTAAACTGAGGCCTAATTAGTTTGCTATCAGATGTAGGTGGGACAACCAATTTAGTTTGCTGGGCTTGGTCTTAGAAGCAGCTTCATAGTCATTTGACCAATGTGTATTTCTTTCTGTTGAGCGTTCTGTTAGCCTGGCTCAGGGATTAGCAATTCTTTTCCTCAGTAAAATGTCAGATAACCCCGGTTCCACCAAAACAACAAAAAACAACAACAAAAAACACTTAGGCTTTATAAGTCATATACTCTTCATTTTTAAAATTAACTTTGTGTGGTTCAGGTTACTGAACCTAGGGCTTTGCACATACTCGGCAGGCCTCTACTAGTGAGCTACATCCAGCCTAAGAATAACGCTTTAAAAATGTGAAAACCATTTTTAGCTTCAGGATGACTCTTTGCCATTTATAGTGAGGGTGGGGAAAAACCCTTTGGTTAAGACTCTAGAATATTTAGAAACAGAGACAATACATTTTGCAATTGTGTTAACAAGGACAGCCAAGGAGCAAGGTGAAAAGTAAATGAGCTTCAAGATCCAGTTTTAACAGTGCAGTGTCTTTAATGGATCCTAAATGTCTGTCAAAAATTTAAACCAAAATACATCTCATCCTAGTTTGAGGTGCTATAATTGGTCACTGTAGATGAGTGGCTTATAAATAGAAGTATAGGGCCGGGGAGATAGCTCAGCGGTCTAAGCAGCTGCCTGGCAAGTGCAAGGTCCTAAGTTCCACCCCCAGTACTGCATGTTGTGCCAGCCCCACACTGTGCCAGTTACTGAAACCAGGCATGGTAGCACACGCCTGTAATCTCAATGCTGGGGAGGCTGAGACAGGAGGATCATTGTTAGTCTGAGCTGCATAGAGACCCTGTACCAGTAAGTAAATCTTTAAAATAAAAAATAAGAGTAAAATAAAAAGTATATCCTGCAGGTCTGGAGTCTACACGTCCAAACAGTGTAGCAGCACACTCAGGTTCTAAGGGTCTTGAGATGCCCTTGGCTGGCTGCAGGCCAGCTCTTGCTCTCCCGGGCCTCTCACAGGAGCATCAATGCCGCTGGCCACCACTGACCACTTCTGTAGCCCATGGTCTAGTCACTTTCCAGAGCCCACCTCTGTTCATGAAGCATCATGGATTAGCTTTAATGCAAATGAAAGTATGTACCTTCTGAATATTTTCAGGTTCTGAAAATATTCAGAAGGTACATACTTTCATTTGCATTAAAATCAATTCTTAAGTGCTTCTACACCCTGTAAAACCACCACAGTACCCAGTTAAGAGGTAACTGCTATAGTGTTCAGCAAAGCATCTGCCTGCAGCTGGAGAGCAGGCTTCCTACACCCTCTGCTTTCAGCTTGGACCTCTGGTTACCTCTCCTTACTGTCGTAAGGAGCATGAAATTACCTGTGTAAATCTGTAGTAATACCTCAGCTAAGAAGCTTTTATCCTTTAATGTTACTGGACAGGAGCTTGTCCTGTTCATTTGCAATAGGCGAGTTTGCTAGTAGACTTGTTTCTGTGTTGAGCAGTGACATATATTTGGAGTTTCTAGCAGAAAAAAAGTCGTTTGTTCTCCATGCAGGCAGAAACTACTCAGAACCTATACTTTCTTTGTACAACAGCCAGGAGTGATACCTGGCTTCAGAGCAGGCATTCCCAAAGGCTGATGGTGGATTTCGAAGGCTCATTCCTCTCAGCACACTCAGTGGTTTTTCTTGATTTGCAGTTCTTGCTGTGAATCTCCACAGGCTCAAGTGAGGGATTAAGGAAATGAGGAAAGAGGGCTAATTAATGATGGTTTCCTTGTGAGGCCTGGAGAACCATATTACTTGTGTAGATTAAAATGGGAGGAGGAGGAGTGCAAGTGTTGGTGCTATGCACACTGTATCTTGTGTTATAAGTCTGTTCTGGATTTGTGCCTCCTACAAACTCCCTTGTCTCTCTCTAGTTCTAGTCCTTGTACTGTTATGCCATGACAATGGCAGCAGGCTCTGGTGCTTTTTATAAACAAGACTGTTTGGATTCTTGGAAGTATTTTAGGACAGTGCTTAAATCTGTGAGGGGTAGGGCATGGAGGGAGTCATTCTTTCTAAGCATGGAAGGAAAAGAAGCCTTTTTGGTTTGGAAGCTGATGGTGATTGTCCCCAGCTAGTCTCCTTGTCCCAGGCTAACTGCTGGGTATTAGCTTCTCCTTTAAAAATCAGGTCACAAGCACAAATCCCCATGTAGTGCAGTTTCCTAGACGAGGCCCTCTCTTCTCCTTGCTGCTGTACATCAGCCAGAGAGGAGGCTTCATCTGTGACCTGAGCATTCTGGATAACCCTAGACAATTCATGTAACTTTCACTTGTCATAGTCGGGTTCCTGCCAGCTGTGTTCTCCATGCTAGTCTGCATGGGGCAGCAGTCAGAAGGCTTTGTTTCCTGGAAGCCCTTCTGCAAATATCAAGTTACCGCCTCTTTCTGCCCTTCTGCTGTCCCACGTAGGGCTTCCTTCACTGAAAAGCTGCAGGCTGCAGGTCTGTCAGGGCATAGTGATGGGAGGCACGTGAACTGTCTGGCTTAGGGGCCACACCCTGGCAGTGTGTAGGAAAAGATTACAGCAAGTCTCATCCCTGAAGCCACAGGTCTCGTGTAAGGTGTCTTCGCAAATAGTAGGTTTATGGGGCTGGGGAGATAGCTCAGCAGTCTAAGCACCTGCCAGGCAGGTAGGTGTAAGGACCAGAGTTTGATCCCTGGTACTGCATACTGTGCTGCATAGTAAGACCCTGTCCCAGATAAGTAAAAGATTAAAAAACAAAAACAAAAAAAAAAAAAACAGTAGGTTTGTACTGCTGGGATTTTTTTTGTTTGCTCTTTGAATCTAGATTTATACAAACAGACCAATTTTCCTCTCAGTAATATCTTTTTCTTTCTTTCCTTTTTTTTTTTTTTATATTGGCAGAACTGGAAATTGAACTCAGGCCCTTGCGCTTGCCAGGGAAGCGCTTATTCCACTAAGCAATCACCCCAGCCCCAGTGGTATCTTTCTTAAAACTATAATCATTTCAGACACGGAAATCCAAATTTAAAAATGAGGATCTTGGGTTTTGGTTATATACAAGGAAGGTTCTTAACTGGCCTTCTCATCTTGGTTGTAAATAGCAGATTTAAGATGTTTACAGTGAGACAGGAACTGAACCTGCCTTCTCTCTGGGGAGGGGGGGGCGTTTGTTTTCTTGGGTGGCGCCCTTCTTTTCCTCTAAGGGGCTTATTCCTTTTCCCAGCTTTTGCTTCCTTGTAACTTTAGCTTAAATAACCAGTCACATACTCTTCGGGCACCCTTTCCACAGCTTTTGAAGTGGAGCATGTCTTCATGATTCTGGGAGTAGTTCTTGAGGAAGCACACGGCCCAGCACAATCTCGGTGCAGCTTGGTGCACCAAGTCATGGAGGCATGGCTGCCCCAGAACAGAAGGCGGGCAACAATGGGCAAGGTAGGGCTCAGACACTAGTGCTGAGCCTGAAGCCACTCTCTCTACATCTTCCCCAGGGTGGGTTCAGTGTACATATCCTTAGGGAAATGGCACGTACCAGGAAGCGGAAGAGTGAAGGTGACTATTAATAGAGCTTAAAAACCAGGCTCTGGGTTCCCCTATGGCAGTTAGGGCAAGATGGAGGGATGGAGACTCCCTTTTGAAGCAAGTCAAATCCTGAGTGATGTACAGTGATGTGACTGGAACCAGAAGCTGCATCCTGGCACACAAAGTGCACCCAAGTCGTGCTACTTCTTAGTCATTTTCTGGGGAGGCTGCACTTAAAGTGTTTGGGACAACTTTAAAAGCAAGAGAATGGGTAAGGAGATGACAGTCAAGAGTTCAATGTTCTGCAAAGTGGTAGAGAAAGCAAATCCCGAGGGGCTGTAGAGGGTCGGACCTTGATCCTGCACAGCTGAACCTGAAAACAGAAGCCACCTTTGCTGCACTTGGTGGGCCCCTGCTCAGTGGGAGACTTCTGGCCCAGGAGGGGAAAGCCTGGAGTTCAGTGAGGAGATGCCAGAATTCCCTGGCGTCTGCAGTCACTGTTTGACTGAGGGGAAATTTTTGTATTTAGGTAGATATTTAAGGAGAAAACTAGCTACTAATGGGTAAAAGTTTCCTATAAAGTGTGTGGAGCTTATTTGATTATTGACCCACTGTGAATGTTACTTCTTTTCTCTGGGAACCAATGTCCCTAAATGGAAGAAATGTGAGCAAAATAATACTTAACACCTCTGCAGGCCACCTAGTGTCATTGGGGTTTCATTGAGAGGGCAATATTGCCAAGAGGGCCTTTAGATGTCTTAAGTGAGGAAAAAAAAAAAAAAAAAGTAAAATTTCTCTGAGTTCCTCTTACGTTAAAATACTTTTAAGTACTTTTAAGTATTGTCAGGGCTCTTTTTATAGTAGGAAAACCTTTTGATGATAAGTTAACTTTCTTTTTTCTTTTCTGGTTCTGGGGACTGAACCCAGGGCCCTCACTGAGTTATGTATGTCCTTTTATTAAACTTCGAGACAGGTAAGTCTCTGTGTCTAGCCCAGGCTGGGCTCCTGCCTTGTTCTCCAGAGTGAGTATAGCTGTGTACCACTACACCTAGGTGACAGCCCAGCACTTGACAGTAATAACCAAATGTGGCTTCAGGTGTAGTCAAGGACCTTTTCTCTTTTCTCTTTAAAAATGAATAGTTCCCAATTCAGGCAAAATAAGATCAATCTTGAGACAGGTCTTAAGTCTTTTCCCCTTGTTTGAACAAGAAACAAAAATGAGAGGGAAAGCTGCTGGAAGCCAGTAGCACCGAAACTGGCAAATCAGCCTCATTGCTAAGCCTTTGCAGAGCTAAATGTAACACTGGGTACTTGAGAAAATCAGGCAAGAGCTGGCAAGCCAGCTGCTGACAACCAAACCCCATAGTAGCACCCACAGATCTGGGAGTAGATTTGGGTACTATTCTTCTCTACATAGGCAGTGTTCCCTGAGGTTTGCATGAATTAAGTCCAAGTAAAAAAGTACTGAATAGATTTTTTAAAATGTTAAAATATTTTTTGTGGGTAGAATTTTTGAAAAAAAAAAATTCATTAAAAGTTTATTTTACATCACAATCTCTAGATACCAATAAGCCAAAATATGGTAAATAGGGGAAAGGACAGCCAGGCTTGGTGGCACATGCAATTCCAGCACACAGGAGGCTGCGGCAGGAGGATCGCCTGGCCTATAAAGCACGTAGACTACACAGTGAAACCTGTCTCAAAAAGACAAAAGGTGGGAGGGGGTGGCTCTCAGCTCTGATTATTGCACAGAAGAGACTCCTCTACTGTGTCGACACTGTGAACTTCCCTGGTCAGATGATTGTGTCTGTACACAGGTGACTTAGTTTCAGATGCCCTTTTAAAAAATTTGAGGCTAGAAGAGCTCTAAAGTAAATTGGTATTAAGCAGGTAATGCTTAGTTGGAATAGCAGGCAGAAGCCTGGCCCAGGGTAAGAGTATGCTGACATTTTATTCCAAGAGTCAGAACTAACTGGGAAGTCAATGAAGGACACTTCCACCTTAAAGTCCTCTAAACACAAGCTACCAGGGCAACGCTGTTTGGGCGTCAACATATACAGTGCCTACCTAAAGTCCTATTCTATATAGGATAGTATTTCAATAACCTTTTAAAAGCCAACTCTTTATAGAGGTGTGGTCGTATTTTATAAAACAGTGCTTGGGTGGCATGCTAAATAAAACATTCTCTTTCTTCTTTCTTACTAGCTTTACCTTCAAGCCAGGATGAAGGGAGATTGGGGAAGACTCTTACGCCCTACTCTGCAGTTTGGCCTTATTGCTGTATCCATTTATGTGGGCCTTTCTCGAGTTTCTGACTACAAACACCACTGGAGTGATGTGTTGACCGGACTTATTCAAGGAGCTGTGGTTGCAATCCTGGTGGTAAGTGTACAGGGCAGCAGCCCACATTGCGATGCTATTAAATATTTGGCTAAGTAAGGGGAGAAAAAACCCTCAAGTCAGGTGTGTGGCTCATAGCTGTAATGCTGGAGGCAGGAAGATCACTGTGAGCTCAAGGCCAGCCTGGGCTCCATAGTGAGTTCAAGGCCAGCCTAAACCATGTAGTACACCGTGTCTCCAAAAAAAACAAAACAAGAGGAAAAAGAATCTCTAGTGAGCAGACTATGAAGAGGTAGAAAATGACTCTATATTTCATATTAAGAATGCTAATGTTTAAGTCATTTTAAGATAGCAGGTAAAAATTGTTACTCTTTGCATAAGTTATAAAAAGTTTAGTATTTTTCCTACAAAAGTCTCTGTCCAAGAACAGTATTTTTTTTTTTTGGTATGAATTGAAAAGAAAAAGAATTCCCATGATGAACAACTCATTAAGGGCTGGCAGCATGAAGCTATTGGTAAAATGAACAAAACAACTCTACTGGTAATGATCTCCTTTGAAGATACTATTAAGCCATCCGTAGTACTTATATCTTTAATGTACACCATGCAGAGGCATACTTAGCGATGATACACCACTTCCATGTACCTATTTGACAGAGTTCTTGTTGCACCTTTGCATGTAGTTTTCAAACTCAAGGAATTGTACTATTTTGCCCTGTTCAAATATAACTTGTTTTGTATAGGTTGCATATGTGTCAGACTTCTTCAAGGAGAAAAACTCTTTTAAAGAAAGAAAGGAGGAGGATTCTCATACCACTCTGCATGAAACTCCAACAGCAGGAAATCACTACCGGAGCAATCACCAGCCCTAGAGGGTGGCACATGACACTGGCCTGCTTTTTAAAGGAAAACTTCAACTAGAAGGCGAGAGGATGGATCGTTCTGTGTATAGGCCTTCATGGACTGCCACCTCTGCTACTATACCTCATGGATGCCCCTTTATCTGTGTAAATAGTAACAGTCAACATAATGTTATCTAATATAATAGCTGAAGTTCTTTCAAGAAATTTCAAGCTTTCCACTAAAACAATGCTCCACCTGTACATTTTTATTAAAAAATGTAATGCTTATGTACATATGTGTATGTAATATGCTTTCTTAGAATGATTGATTTAAATATAATACATATTAAAATGTTTGTGGACAACTGTCTTGAGATTGGAGAACCACATGAACCCTCAAAAACACTTGGAGTCAAATGTCAGCAGATGGTGAATAATTTTAAAGTCTTACATTTATAAGTAGAGGCTGGCAGCAAACACAATATCTCTCTTGATTTTGGTGATTCCTAAGAGAAAAGGAAATAAAAGAGTTCAACTTTAAAGACTACAAAGCATGTAACATCTTTTTGCTGTGGTTTTAAAGAAGATAGCAATTAGCCTGATTAAATTGATGAGAGAATAATCTGGAAAATAAGATATATTAGAAATAAGATTCCTGTTCTTTGATTGTGAAGTCATACACTGGGGAGTTCTATGTAATCTGAAAAGACATTCTGCAAAGGACAGGCTGGCCAATCCGAAGGAACTGATCCAAAAACATGCATTTTCATCCAGCATTAGAAGACTGTTGCAGTTACATGAAATTCTTGGTGGACTAAGGCAGGACAAATATAAATTCTATTTTTAAAACACTACACTTAAAACTGAGTGAACAGGCTTGCCTCTCTGAACCATGTGGAAACACAATCTAGTGTGACACCTAAGTTGTGGGCAGAAATCACTGCCTGGACTTGGACCAACAGAGTGGGCTGCCATTCTTTAGTTCTTTACTTCAGGCCAAGACTGAAGTAAAGATTCACAGAGATGACTAAACTCATGGAGATGACTAAACTATCGATGAGCATGCCATCTATGTCCCTCAGCCTCGTTACTGCCATGCTGCATCTGGTTTCCCTGTTTCCACTTCGCGATTCTGCAGGTCTGTCCTCCATGCAACTGCAACACTACTTCTGGCTCCAAACCTTCAGTCCTTGCAGAGTGAAGGCTGGGGCAAGGCCATCGTTTCTTTTCTCCTCCAAAGTTCCTCCTATCTGCTCACTCTGTGCTGGCCACATCTTTGTGACTCCTCACTCACCCTGGTTATAGACTCAGAACCATGTGGTATATTTTAATTGTTGATTTGTTTATTGTCTATTCTGTCCTAGAACATAAGCACCATGAGGACAGGGATTTATGTTTACTGCTACATTCCCTAGTGTAATGATGGCGAACTTTTCAGAGCTTTCAAGGATAATGAACAACAGACTGCAGCACAAGTGCCAGAGGCTTGCCACCACTGCTTTTGTGCTTAAACATCACCTGATAGACAGCATACAGTGTGTGTGTGTGTGTGTGTATACACACACACACACACACACATACTCTAGTGTCCTAGGTTGTGTCAGTGGCTCAAGTCTCCGAAGATTTTCCTAGATTATGAGAAAAAGCTTATGAAGGATACCTTCAGCAAATTTATTTTCCAGCTCAGTGTTTCCAATGGCTTTTGCAGCCTGACACATCTGTCGAAGCAATTCTTCCAGGCGCCTCATACAACGAATTATGCTGCCTGGAGAAAAAAGGACTGAATCACTTATAAAATTAAACAAAAGGTATAAATTTCTGTTGAGAGGCAATACAGGAAAACATGGGATGCTCCACTGTAAAGGACTTTCCATGAAGTAAATAAACCAGTAAATCTGACTAGCTGCCTGCTAGGCGCTAGGAAGCCTGTGAGAAGAGAGGTTTGATTCCAACCTTTGATGACAGAGACAGATTTACAATAACATTCTGAAACTTGCTACTCACAATGCCTTGAAAGGAAGCAATTTTGGGGAAGGCTGGTGAACACAATTGTGTGGGTCTGTAAGGATGAGGAGGTCTCTGGCAGGTGGTGACAAGTCCACGGAGTCCAGGAGGGGCTGACAAAGGGCAGCTGTCATGGGCTCTGGGCATGGCTCATTTGGCACTGCACATCAAGCCTACCATTCACCCCTAACTCTTCACGTAGCATCTTCATGGGGGTACCACAGGGGAGTACCTCTCAGGCCCTCTCCTGCAGATCCTGACTGTGTGGCAGCAGTGTACACATCACAAGGGATGCTGTAAAGTTTCACTTGTTAAATCTGTGCAAGGAGGGCCCTAGTATCCCTTCTCAAGAGTGCTAGCTACTTAAATTGTTTCAGCACTCTGCATTTAATATGTCAACCACATTAGGAGTATCAGTTTGCAAAACAGTGCAATAAGAACACTGAGCCCTTTACCTCCTTATGATGTTGGAATAATTAAGTTCTTATCACAATGCACTGTAATGCCCTCCACATTATATTCCAAGGGGAGCCAACTCAAAACAGAATCAAAATGGAAGACTGGTAGTGTTTCAGTTTTTTGCCAATATTCATCCCTCTTAAAACAATTATTCTACTTTAAAAAAAAAAAAAAAAGGCATATGTAAACTTCTGGAGTGCTTTAAGGTCTGTCATAGCAAAAATCCAAAGTGTTCCCACATGTCCAACGACAGGAGAACCTCTGCTCCTCTAGCTGCTTGAGAATGTTCTGATACAACTCATTCAGGCATCAGTCAGAGGCGCTGGTGGGTTTCAGTGATGAAATGATTCTGGATGGTCCAAGCGTGATCTCTGCTATTAGGATAATTACTGTGGACCCTCAGTGATGCATACAGAATTCAATCAGAATATGGCTCAGATTTCTACTGTATTGCTTTTAGATAAACGAAAACTTTGGAAACTACAAAAAATGCTATTCTACCCAATAATTCTTTTGTCAGTAATGCACTGATTTTCCAGGTACAGTATAGGGACTTCAAAGGTATTTTCAAAAAGTAAACTGATTACTTCCCCCTCCCATATCTTCTCTATTAATTAACCTCAGTTTACTCATTTTTAAAACTGCAATAGTGTTCCTGATTTTATCGTTATTATGATGTGAAATAATGTATAGAGTCTTAAGTGTAACACTAAGGAGCCAGTGAATGTTGGCTACACTTGTACTTCTGTTCTCAACACTGAGAATATTGTGTTCTAATACTGTGATGTAATGAAAGGAAACCCAGAAGTTTCTGGATACCTAGACAGGGCAGGAGGTTGACTAAAGGCCATACCATATCTTATATACAACCAGAAATTAAACATTTGCACAAACAATTCTATTTTAAAAGGAAAGTAGTACCTTAAATTTAAATATTCAGCAGTTTTAAAAAAGGAACAGAATTCACAGGTGACTTAGGACTGAAATGAAATCCTTTATAAAACTTCTGGGATGCAGAAATAGCTCAGTGGTTCAAGTGTCAGCCTAGCAAGCCCAAGGACTGGGTTTGATCCCCAGCACTGTGCTGTGCTGGCCCTGCCTCTAAGCGGTGTAGTGAGACCCTATACCAAATACATAAAAACAAACAAACACCTTCTGCTATGCAGGGTATCAGAACAGGCAGGCTGTCCTACACTGTTTTGACTGATTTCAAATATGTACCAGGAAATACAACCAGACACTGTAATACTTCTCTAAATCAGAGTAACTAATTTTAACTGGAATCTGCCATCGTCAAAAGGCATGCCATATGAAATAAGCTATTAAGATAAAGTATAAAATTAAAACAAGTAAATTGTACACCCTGACTAGAAATCACCTTCATGTCGTACTTTGTAAAATACTTCAATTTCTAGAAAATTTAGCTTACACAGTTTTAGGTAACAAGCAAACAGGAAAATGAGGCCACCAGGTACAGGATTATACAGACAATATGTCTGGTGTATCCCAAGTCTCATCAATCAATCACAGTGTGAGCACATACTGCCTATAGCCCAGAAGTTTCTCCTCACAGGCATTAATGGAGACCTCGGTTAGTTAAGGAGTGAATTCCCTGGCATTTTCCCTACCGACTATAGCTCTCTGCAGGCCAAGGCTTTCTTCACTCCCAGCTCCAGAAAGCATTTTGCCTCATCAATTATACCAGCTGGATTAGACATGAGACAAAAGCTCCAAAGCCCTAATTCAAGCCCAGGCAATCTGAAGCTGATGACAAACCAAAACATATGGGTCTCCTGGTTTGTTACAATCTTTTCTTCTGGTTCTACTAGAGAGAACAAACAAAATTCTTCATAGACCTCTATAGTCTGGTGTTTTTCAAGGACTGGTAAAATACAATAAAAATTTACCATTTTAACCAGGATTTAGGATATTAGCATTCTGGAAGAACTTGCACTATTCATGTATCATAAAATTTACCTCTTTTTAAGTGTTAAATTCAATTTTTAATATGTTCAGTTATGATCAGTATATAATTACAGAACATGCTCACTGCCTTCATAGAAACACTATTCCCTTTAAGAAGTAACACTCAATTTTCTTCTCCCAACCATCCATGGTTGTCTCTAAAGATCTGCCTCTTTTGGACAATGCATGTGAATGAAATCATACAGAATGTGGGCTTTATGTCTGCTTTCTTAAATTAGCTTCTTGATGTGTTTAACATTCACTGAGAATGTACTATGATCTGGCATTTAATAGTCAAAAGATACACAATATTTTATTCTACTGATTGATAGTTGGGACTACTTGCTTCTATTTAAGGGCATTTTTATAAATATTAGGCTTACCTAGCTCATGAACAAAAGGGTATCCTTATTAAAACTAAAAAGCAGCGAAGTTTCCCAGCTGGTATTTCTGCTTCTAGCTTTCTGGCAACCCAAAGTGGAGACCTACAAATCATGCCTCAATTTAAGGGTTATGATCAGAAATGTTCCCTCCTGAAGCTACTCCCCACTGGGTCCTCTTCTTGGGGAGAAACCCTGCATACACTGCATCCAGCATGGTACTTGGTTCTCACAAGGGACTCAGAATTACCGATCACATGATGAATAGACTCAGTGACTAAGTCACAGAGAGTTTAGGTTATAACAACATTCAAACCCAATATATTTGAATACATTATTATTAGAAATACTTCAAAATTCCTCTGTAAAGTCCTTTGCAACACTGTTGAGTTCTGTCTGAAGGGTCAACCTGCTCCACAAAAGGCACTGGAGAGAACATGTGGGGACAGGTCAGCAACACACTTCATAGTATTTGTTTTAAAAACCTGCAGGCAGAAGTAGGGTAAAGAGCTGCAAAAGAGAACTGTCACAGAGGTTCTGATGACAAGGGCTCAGTGGAAGGCAACTCCTTCCTCTGTTCATATCAGAATGAGCACTTATGCATTTTCAGAAGTACAGTAACTGCTCGTGTTTAGTTCATAATCTACTTACATCAGTTGGCAGAATGAAACCCTATGCAATCAGCCCATATAAATAATTTGCTTAAATTCAAAATTTATGTTTTGATACAAGAAACGACTATATTCTATCCTGCTTTTCAGGGTTATAATAGTTAATATATAAAGTTTTAAAAATTATCCAACCAGGACCAGCCAAATAGCTCAGCAGATTAAAGTACCTGCAGGCAGGCACAGGGGTCTGGGGTTTGATCCCTAGGCCTACTGTGCTAGCCCCACCCCTTAGGCACACTGAGATGCAACCGAGACTGGGCATGATGGCGCAAGCCTACTATCCTAGTACTTAGGAGGCTGTAAACAGATCACTATGAGTCCGATCTAATAGTGAGACCCCTAACACCCTGTAGACCCTTTCATAAAATACAGAAAACAAAACAAAACAAAATCCAAAATTCTCCAACTAAAGGCCAGGAAGATAGTGCAGCAGCACAAGTGTCTGCCTGACAAGCATAAGGTCCCAAGTTTGCCTCCCCTACTCCCCCTGCAAAAACACCTCCAACTATATCCTATTAATGATTCTCCTCCATTAGACATTCCCCAAAGTTAATTAATAATAAGTAAAAGATAAACAGTATTTAAAGAAAATCACAGCAAGACTTTAACCACGACAGTGTTAACCTTCCCCCATTAATGCTGGACAAGTGTGTAAAATAACTTGGTGTAGGGTGTGAAATGATCTAGCACCTTCTAAAATTAAATTCAGTATCTTACTTGGAACGAGTATGGTTTGAACATTTCACATTACAAATTTCCAATGTAATTTAATTTTCTTACTATAGAAAAAGACACTATTCTCTGAACTAGAGCTTTACTTTTTCCAATCACATTAAGCATAAGCAAAAGCAAAATGAGGAAACCAAGGCCATTCTTAATTGGAAGAACTAAATAAGATGGTAAAAATAAAAACAGGAACAGTCTGATGGGAAAATGAAAAGCCATCCTATTCTCAGGGGTTTGTTCTATTTTTAAGAGCTAATACATTGTGTGTCTTAATTTTAGAAAGAAATGACTTAGCTAATCTGATGGTACCCTGACCAGAAAAACTTGAAAACTGTCATCAGACCAATCTTCAAGTTGTAAAATTGAATTTCTCAAATTCTCAAACACTTCAACAAACTGTAACACAGAAATAACCCAAGAGGGCCAGGCACATAGCCCAGAAAGCATGAGGCCCTCAGGTGAGTCCTAGTACCACCAAAAAAAGAAAGAGAAGTATCCCAGAAAAATTCAAAGGAGACAAAATAGACTAGGAATGTTAGTATACTGTATAAAAGGTTAACTCACAGTTCTACCTGGTATTTTGGCAGAACTACAAACTGTGTCGAGTTTAAGACTAAATCTTCCATATATGACAACATTTTAATGTAAGTAAGAAGACAGAAGACCTAAAAATCCAAAGAAAGTTTTACAGGAAACCTTAAATTTCTATGAAATCTAAGCTCATGTAAATGCTTAATTTAGTAAAGATAACTAACCGTTCCAAATCTACACAAGCCAATGTTTTCCTGACAATTACAGTATGATCTTTAAATACTGTTTAATTTTTTACTTCTCATAATTCCTTTGCAATTATTCTTTATATATTCTCTACATTTTTCACTTAAAATTCCCTCCAGTTGGGAAGTTATTCTTCAGTTTCTTAAAATTTTGCTGATCACATTTAATGTGCTTTATGCTGTAGTAAGAGCCCAAGTGAAGCTAAGTTATTAGATATGGAATGACTAATCATTTCCTACTCTAATTTTAATGAAAATCAGAACAAATCATTGAGTTCCAGCCAAGAGAACAGAAATAAAGAGCAGTACATTCACAAAGACATGACTTTCTAGGGTTCTCTGTTCACCTGTGATTGCAGTCTCTGTCACAGAATTATAACAACCTGTTTAAACATTTTCCTAAACTCAGAATTTATAATGACAAGACTGCTTATTCGGTGGTGCAAAAGATCTATAGCAAGCGAATAGGCAGAAGATCCCATTTTATTACCAAAATAAGCAAAGTTTAAGCAAAGTTTTACACTTTCAAAGCCAGAGAAAGAAGTATGCTCTGCAGAGCAAGTCTGGGCCAAGGAAAAATAAAAGCACAGCCTATAGGACAATAGCGGCCTGCTGAATGAGGACAGCAGCCACTGAGACTGGGAAATCACGTTCAGTTAAAACAATGTAGATATATTTTCATACCAGAATTAAAAATACATATATATATATATATATATATATATATATATATATATATATATACATACATACATACATATATATATTTCACCATACCTTCGAAGACATCAGTCATTTTGCAGATGTGGGCAAAGGTGGCGCCTGTTGCCCAGGTGTACACCACATCCATTAAGTGAGGCTTGAATGAGCTAAGATAAGTTTCCTCATCAATTTCCAATTTTGCTTCTGCTGAAACTTTTGCAATTCTTTTAGCACATTCCTTTAAAGATAGAAGACACAATTAAACTGCTGAGAGCTTAGCAGCATAAGCACCTGCCTGACAAGTATAAGGTCCTGAGTTCAATCCCTGGTACCAAAAAAAAAGAGACATAGTTAAAAATGCCATACTTATGATCTCCCACAATACTTTTTTCTTTAAGTTTCTAAAATCAGTATTTAATAACATTCTTTCTTAATCTTAGGTGGATCTTCCCCTTGTAAGTACCTGCTATACTGCTAAGTGATTAAACAGGGTTTCTTTCGCTAAAGGCCTGAGGAAACGTATCAAGAGCATGATTTCTACAAACATGCCAGAAATCTTCATTAAAATTACTCAAGAGCAATATTGAACTAGTGTATTTCATTAACAAAGACAATAATAAGGCAGACTCAAAAGAATATACAAGCATGGCAAAATACGCATTTGATAAATACTTCGTTCCCCAATAACATTTTCCTAAACTCAGAATTTATAATGATGTTCAAGGCCAGCCTGAACTGCATAGCAAGGCCCCTCCCCGCAAATTTTATTAAAATAAAATTTCACTGTAAACAAGAATGGGAAAATGTGTAAAATAATTCAAATCTTGGACCACTGTATATAGGCTATAATGATAATACACTGCTTGCATTATTTTCTCCCCTCAGCATTAAAAATGGTGCCACATGGAAAACTTGACTTAAATCTAGTATTTTCTCCTTTTTTTTAAATTGAGTCTGGGAAGCACTGGGCTCCATCCTCAGCCCTTTTTACTTTTTATTCTGAACATCCTGGTAAATTGCTCCAATTGGTCTTGAACTTCTTGTGATCTCAGCTCTTGACCCAGAGTACACAGAACTAGAAATCTGTCACTACACCTGACTCCTATCAGGCCACTTCTGGTGGGGAGGGGCCTTGCTATGCAGTTCAGGCTGGCCTTGAACATCCTATGTAACAACAGACTGTCCTTGGACTGGCTATGATCCCATCAAAGCCTCCCAAGCGCTGGGATTACAGGTTTGTACCACCATGCCTAGCTAGTATACTACCATTTTTAATATTGAGAAGGAAATGATGCAATCAGTGAACTGCAGTACAGCCTACACACATGATTAAATTTAAATTTGTACTCAGACTCCATATAATTCTTTACAATAAGGGAGAATAATTACTAAAATGAAAATCAAAATCAAAATATTAATAAAATAGTATAATGAGTGACAGTAAGTGAAACATCTGTCTGTGTTGAATGATAAAGTGCTAACATTAGACTCTCAGAATCATTTATTTTACAATGTATTATTACAGTTCACCTGCATCTGACGAAGTGGTCCTGCTAACTGTTCTGTTAATTTGGGCATTTCACTAGACTACAAAAGAAAAGAAAAATTAGACATAAAAGCATAATTTAAAATACAGTATATACTACCTGCCTATTAAAATGGAACCAAGTTCTTAAAATACTCATTTGATATTAAATTATAAAACTAGTTATTAGCATATAATCAACCCTTAGTCTATATAAACAAAATCACTATTCCTCTTATTTTTTTCATTTTTTACTATTGCATTCCAGAGGACAACAATGACACTGTTAAATTTAAAGGCATGCCAATAAGCTATGTATTTTTAATGACTATAAGTGGAACTGAGAATAAACATTATGTATGTGAACATATAAATAACATAATTTGAAATAGTTGTAGCTTGTAGGAAACATGATCTATAGAAACCAAAAATTTGGGATGAATAAAGAATATTAAAAATAATGTCCCCTAAATATTTTACTAAGATATTTCTTGTTCTTTAGCCAATTATAAAGTAGTTAACATTTTAATCTGAATTTTGGTGTTCTTAATATTGCTTTCACACTAACAAATTCTCACATAGATAATGTGAACAATTAATGAATTTTTAGAACATCACTGAATAGCTAAATAAACTTGGAAAAGCTACTTAAACTCTGTGTTTTGGACTCTTGAACAGTGAAAAAGAGAAATAAAGCTAGATACACAAAACTGATAAGAGAATAAGACAGTACTTGTGAAAATTTTGACAAAGGTAGGATTGCTGTACAAAGATAAACTTACAATAGTGGCTAGTGTGTATGTAAATGGATGGATAGGATCTAAAGTAATACAAATATGCAACCCACTGTAATTAAGTTGCCACACATTAACCATCATTAACTACACAGGAGTTGTTTTGGATCTGATTTAAGTATATTGTGTAATAAATCATTAGCCAGGTTCTGTATTACTTCTTTAAACCAAAGCTTACTAATGAGCAATGAAAAAGCAAAAAGGACTCAAAATCTAAGTAATAGTTTAAAATAGCAGCTTTCTTCTTTTTTCTTTCTTTCATGGAACCAGGGATTGAACTCAGGCACTTGCGCTTGCCAGGCAAGCGCTTATTCTACTGAGCCATCTCCCAGGCCCCCTGATAGTTAAAAATAAAGACTACTAAACATCTTTGAAAATGTCTTCACTCACGGACAGCAGTCACTCTCAATGTCCTTTCTTTGGCCACTATCAGTACAAGGCACTGGTCCCACTGTAAGGACAGCATGTGTGACACTGACACTGTGCTCCCCTCTAGGTTTGGACCCAGTTTTCTCTCCTCTCTCCTTTAAGCCTCAATTTGAAATTTTCTTCATTGGTGAGGCTCCCTTTCCTCCAAAACGTTCACCATTACTTAACAGAATGTTTGTATTTTACTTTCTTATCTTCATTCCCTAGAGGTTCCTGCTATGCTTCTAGTCATCAGGGCATTATGCACTTTGGCTGCTTAATAGATATTTCTAGGTACTCGAGCTCTACTTTAGATTTACATACTCTTTAAACTACTTTTACTGTATTTAAAACTTAGAGGGGCACAGTTTTAGAAATATTTTTAAGTAGAAGTTACTACAACCAATAGTTCAAGAATCTTAGTACATTTATTCTTTCCAGCTAGAACTTCATGTGACTTTTAGTACATTTTCCACTTCACATTGAGAGAACCACAAGAATCAATGACACTGCATGTAACAGTGTAGTTTCACAGAACATAACTGTATACAGTGACAAATTGTTCCAAGATTTAATAATTGTGTTCTGGTTAAACCCAGCTCCTTTGAAGAGGTAACATATCTGGCCTCTCAGAAAACAATTATTTTAACACATTAAATCAAAACAACAACAAAATGCAATTAAGTTAGCCAGAAGACAAAATCCAAGATAACAAAATACCATTCATTCCCTCATTTTTAAATCTTAAAGTCTGTTCAAAGGAAACAATAAATGTTTTTAATAACTGGTGCAGTGATGCAATAAAAGTTTGAATTAAGACAACAGTCACACACACTTTGTACAGCAACACACTTCTCTTTGCTAGATGTGGTGGCACATGCCTTAATCCCCTCACCTAGGAGGCTGACATAAGAAGACTGTAATTCTGAGCTTACGCTGAGTTACTTCACCTAGTAAAACCCTGTCCTAAAATTTAAAAGGTCTGGACATGTAGGTCAGTGAAAGGTGCTGGGTTTAATACTTAGTATGCCCCCAACAAAGTTATGAATTCTTTTGTATGCAAATTTTTCTTTTTCTTTTGCAGTACTGGGTATTAAACTCAGGACCTTGCACTTGCCAGGCAAGCACTTATTCCACTGAGCTATCTCCCCAGCCCCTGCAAATTTCTTTAGGATACATAGCAGACATTCTTACAGGCATACATTTTTTAAGGTTATTGTTCTATTGTCAATACCACGATAGCTATAATTCCACTCAAGGAACTAAGAGAAAAGAATCTACCTACTTCAACAAGTCACATGCATTTGATTTATTTAATAATAAACAGGAAACACATTTACAAGTGAAGAGATCATAAGCAGAAGTGGGGAAATGATGTCTCCCACAGATTACCTAAAAGTTAAACTAAGTGTATGCAGCAAAAAAAAAATCCTCTAAGATTTTACATAATGATACTGAATGTCAGGCCTCACATATGCTAGGCACTTATCACTAAACTTATCCCCAATTCATTTCTGAATTTCTTAAAAGCTCTGAAACATGAACTCAAATAAAAAATTCAACAAAACCCACACCACTGCCTCATGCCTAGTCTAGGATGACTACCACTTAGGTGCTCATAATTGTTCCACAGTTACACTAATAAAAGGTAAAGTTCAATTCAACCTCATTATCCCTCTTCATTTTTACTGGCTTCTCCTAATTTAATTTTCAGTTATCTTTTTTACTCTAAGACTGTCTGCCCAGGCCAGACTTTCAAATAATAAGCTTGGTTACAGAGCAAACCAAACACCTGGAATCTGATTAATGACAACTGCCCACAAAAATATTATTTTATTCTCTTTTTACAACATATACATCTATTCAATTTTCTAAGACGTTTGCATTAAAGTTCTTTGATTCTTTACTAATATCCAGTGTAAAAATATAAAGCAATAGGCTGCTAAAAACTATTAACTTACATTCTCTTGAAACACAAAGCAACTTAACAACGCTGTTGCTTGCTCTGCAGAAAGATCATTGAAAAGGCCATTAAACATCATCTCGGTTAGGAGGAGCTCATCAGCACTACCAGAAGAAAGTAAAATTTAAATGTCAGAATATAAAGAAGTATGCACATACATATGCTTACCAAGAAGAATAATCAATGAAAAATGACTCATGGATGCAAACGGCAGGCCTTTATGTCTGCCAGTATGTAGTTACAGCCTGCATTAACTAGGGCATTTCTTACAGGATCCCAAATACTAAAAATGCTTTATTGATTCAAATATTTCTTAACTTTCAATACACCATGCAAAACATCATCAACATTTATTTACAGGGCCTGAAGAACTCTTAATGGGAAAATATGCTATCACATTAGTCTGTACTGACAGCTAAAGGATGCCAGGCAGGTCACGCCTATCTCTGGAGGCCAAGAACTGTCCTAGCTTACAGCCCCCTTTGGCCCACAGACGTCTGAATTTCTAACACTTGAGACAGATGAAGACTGAATAACTCCCCAACGAGAGTGCCCCAAACCACTTATAAAACCTGTAATTCTATAACCCTGTCCATTAGAGCAGCATGCTGACATTAAAAAACCACAACTGTTTCAGAAACAGCTTTTATGGCTGACACTGTATGAACAAAACAAAATACATGTTCAGGGTGCATGTTTATGGCCACCACCTTGTGACTTTCAAATTAAGGATGACAAGACAAGCTGTCTTTTAAAGAAGGGACCATTCTTCATGGTGGTACATAATGGGTAGATTTTCTCTCTGTGTGTTTTAGAGGGGGTCTTCCTACACAGCTTGAACTCACAGAGATCCTCCTGTCTCAGCTTCTCAAGTGCTCAGATTACAGGTGTGGGCCACCATGCCTGCCAGCTAATTGATGGCTTTTTAGGATGGTGCTATGAACTGTATTTTCTGGAAATGACCACAACATTATCTCCTATTCCAGCACTGGTGTATAAATACTGCTGTTTGCAAATGCAACAATTTCAATTAAAATGATTAAATTTAAAGTTTAGTTCCCTAGTCTAACCACATTTCATGTGCTACATAGCCACATGTAGCACATGGCTGCTATACCGAACACCGCAGATGCAGAAAAGTAGCCATACCACCATCTAGAGCCAGGGATGTAGCTCAGTGGCTTAAGTGACTGCCTGGCAAGTGCAAGACCCTGTGTTTGATTCCTGGCACTGCAAAAAAAGAAAAGAAGAAGAACAAAAAAAGAGAGATAAAGAAGTGGAGCCTGGCTTTCACTTGAACCTAGGAGGGTTTGTGACTCCCCTACAATCAAGAGACTGTGGTAGAAGTGATGTTTTACATCTAAGCTAGGTTTCAAAAGCTAAAGCTAGGTCAGGAAAGATGATGCAACCTTCAGCTTAAGACTGCTAGAACACTCCTGTGTGAGTCTTAAGCCTCCCTATAGCAAGTGCTAATACTCTGAGGTTGCCATATTGTAAGGACATCCAAACTAGATCACCAAAAGAGAAGACAAGGGAAAGGAGAGGATCAAGAAAGGGAGATGAGAGCCAAGAGGGGAAGAGGAGGATCCATTTACACTAGCATCCCCAGCTGCTCCAGGGTCCTTTGCTCAGCTGAACACTCTTATCTGGATGGCAAGCACAGGGGACACTGAGCCAGGACCACCAAACCCAGCCTTTCCCAAAGTTCTGACAAGATAAAACCATGAACAAATAAAACTGTCTTTAAATCATGTAGTTTTGAGCTCATTTATAAAAATTATGCAAACCAAAAATATAGCTGTCCCTCCATACTGATAGGGGACTAGTCTTCAATATTCCTGGATACCAAAATTCAAGGATGTTTAAGTCTCTTATATGCAATGTGTTATTTGCAAATGAGCCACACAGTATCTGCTCAGGTACTTCTAAGTCATTTCTAGATCACTTACAAAACCTAACACAATGTAAATGCCATGTAGACAATTGCTACATCGTATTGTTTAGAAAGTAGGACAGGGAAAAAAGACCTGTATATGTGCAATTATTTTTTTCCAAATATTTCTATCTATAGTTATTTGAATGTGTGGATGTAGAATATGGAAAGCCGGCTGTCTGCTATATCCAATGTTAAACTCAGTTAAGCTCCATTGTAATACCTCATGGTCAGCTTAAAACCAGTAAAATCTGATGGTGGTTAGTAGACCTAGTTTCTAGGCATAAAATGTTCATAAATGTAAAAAAAAAAAAAAAGGTATACAAAACTGGGTTTTAAAGAAAAACGCTGTAAATCTGGAAATGTTTATGTTAATTACTGAGACCTAAGATTTTTCTAATGTCTCAATTTCATGATCCCAAGCTGCATTTAACCCAGAAAATATTACAAAACAGCTTTCCCCCCCAAAACTTAGCAACATTTATTTAGAACAATCAGGCCTTACCTGCTTATCTCACAAGCCACACGTCCCTTCATCTCTATGACATCTGAAGAAGTAGCAAATCCCAACCTTCTTAAGACACGCTTGCGACATTTAAGCTCGTCCATTTGTAGAACAGTTCTTGCTTTCTTCAGCTCTCGCTTTGCAGACTTAATATCTATTGCAATCTAAAAAAACATAAAGAATGTTCAATAATAAACACTACAAAAGGAGACTCACTCATGAAAGAGCAAAAAAATTTGTATAGGGCCACCTGTTAAAGCTTTAACATAGTGGGGATGGGTGGGTGTAGCCTATGAGCATCTTAAGACAGCAACAGTGGACTGAAAGGTTACTGAATACTAGCTAAGATACTATGTACAAGAGGACAAAATGTCTGCATGAAAACTCAGCAGAGCAGAGAGAAGACCCTGAAAATGTTAAGAAGCCAAAGCAGGGTAACCCAGCACTGCTTAAGCACAAAACAGTGAGGAGGAAAGGCTGGGAGAGAAGCGAGCTGGTTAGCTGCAAGCTAGGCAAGGCAGACTTGGGTTTAGGGAGGCAGATGAAAGCTGGACTATGAGACCTAAGTTTCTGTCATACCTGTGCTTTTTTTTCACACAGCGTGTACACAGTTTCCAAGTTTGGATCATTGTGAAGTGGATGAGAATACATTCGATGCTCAAAGGCCTCTACTTTCTGAATGACTTTTTTCAGCCCTTGATCTTGAATGCCCATATCATCAATTGGGTCCAAGAGAGGAACACCATCAGGAAAACGTTTCTGAACTTCCTGAAATAAAATATGCAAAATTCCAATGTTTTCTTCTAGACAAAATTAAGATGAACCTTAATTAAAATTTCTTTTTATATTTTTCTATGTACATGGAGATTAAAAGGATATTACACTTTTTTCCAGTTTAAACTGGAAGATATTTTCCTAATGCATTGTTTTTGAAAACCCCCCTTTTCAAAAAAATGCATAGCTACACTACCATTTTGATAAATCCATTAGTATATTCAGGTGGTTAAAACTTCTTGCCATCATATATAACTTCATATTTACTTCATATTTACTGTTTTGCATGTGGAAGTTATGTCTGATTTTAGGAATATTTCTTCAGAGTTTATTCCTAGTCAAGGTCCTACTTAGTTGTAAAATACAAACCTTTTCAGGGTCCTGATCCCTTTTGCTAGCTTGTTACATGATTTACACCCCCCCCACACACACACACACAGCTTCCGTTCAGCTGGCAGCCTATTTGGAGCATTTCAGGGTGTCAAATAGGCTTCAAAGGTCAGAAACAAGCTGGCCAGTTACCAACAGCCTCGCATGTGCCAGGCCCTGGGTTTGATCCCAAAACTGGGAAAAAGAGGATGTCTTTATAGTCCCAGCTTCTTGGAAGGCTGAGGCATGATGATCACTTCAGCCCAAGAACCGTTTTTGAGAGTGGCCTAGGCAACATAGTAAGACTCTTTCAAAAACAAAAGGAACAGGAGCACATGTAATAGTAACACCCACAAACATTCCTTAGTGGTTCACTAGCACAAACACCACTAGAGCAAGTCATTGATGCAAACTGATTCAAGAAAATGACTGTTAGGTGAGCATTATATTCCTAAAATGTTTAACCCATTTAAAGGTGGTCAGTACAAAACCACATAATCAAGTAAGCAGGAAATTTAAGGATGAAGAAAAACACTAAATTTTAGTTTTAAAGCTTAAGCATATATGATTAAGTAGCAAAAAAAGAAATATTTAGTTATAAAATGAAGGAAGGGGCCTCTTTAACAGTCTCATTCCCTGCTTTTTCTTTCTCTGGTTCCTAGTATATGGTGTTTGACACCATATACCATATGTCTAGAAAGAAAGGGTCAAGAAAAACAATAGCCTTAACTTTATTTATTTATTTGGTGGAACTGGGGATTGAACTCAGGCCCCTGCGCTTGCCAGGCAAGCGCTTATTCTACTGAGCTATCTCCCCAGGCCCTTAACTTTATTTAGATAAGTCTGAAATTAAGTGTAGTTATTGCTAAAGTTAATGTCAAACTTGAAATATCTTTACTGAAATACAGGGAATTTAACAGGGGTGCTTAAGCCATGTGAACATGCTATCAAACTAACAAATGTTAAACTTAATACTACTTAAATGTTTATTGACCAAATAATTTGCACCTTTTTCTAGTGAAAAATTAAAAATTTTGAGCAAGCTGTAACTATTTCTACTGAAAATAAACTGTTTCATTTATTAACCATATTCAAAAAATGATTAAAAGACCTGGCCCATTACTGTATACACTATTTTACTAGTATACTGATATGTACCTATTTCTGCTAATGGATAAAGCAAATCATAGTTTAGATTAACAGTGAAGGGCCTGCCAGATAGCTCACTTACTTAGGCAAACGCCAAGAACCATGGTGTGATTCCCAGCGTGGTATGCCATGCCAACCCCACTCCCAGGGCACGTCGAGATAGCAATTGAGACTGGGTGTGGTGGCGTGTGCCTGTAATCCCAGTGCTTGGGAGGCTGAAAACAGGTGGATCACTACATGTCTGATCTGTGTAGTAAGTCCTTGTGGACCCTGTACTAAATACATAAAAAAGAGATTAATGGTGACTTTTTTTTTTTTTTTGGTTTGTTTTTGGTGAGCCCTCTTTTATTAATACACCTCACTGATGGGTCCACAGAGGAAAAATCCACATGTATAGTGGTTATAACTTTCCATGCAAATAAATGCCACATTTTAATGTTTGTACTTTTCCTGAAAGTAATATACTGCAAGGTATTTCAATTGCCTTTTCAAAAACTCTACACAAAATTTATATTTAACTTATAAAACATACGTACCTGTATGGATTTTAAAACACTCTGTCTGTTGTCCACCGGCCGAAGATCTTTAGGAATGTAAAGTCTAACACTGCTGATGGCAGACAAGAGATGCACCAAAACTGGGACAACCTATGAATAGAAAGGGTGTGTAACAGTACAATTAAAATGACACATTTTCATGACCAACCAAATAGCTCAGCAGATAAAGGCACCTGCAAGCAGACTGCAGGGGCTGGAGGTTTGATCCCCAGGCCTGCTGTGCCGGCCCCACTCCAGGGGGCGTGCTGAGATGGCAACTAAGACTGGGCATGATGGCGTGTACCTATAATCCCAGTTCCTGAGAGACTGTAACAGGTGGATCACTGTGAGTCCACTCTAGTAGTGAGACCCTGAACACCCTGTAGACCCTTCCCTAAAATACAAAAAAAAAAAAAAAAAAAAAAGACACACATTTCAAATTCCACCATCAGAGGAAGCCTGTATGTCACATTTTAGTTAAGTTATAATCACTGCAGCACAGACCCACTTCTGGGGCCTATATCTTAGTAGGATTACATTGAAAAAGAAAAAACTATTTCAAATTTCTAACAAGCAAATAAAGGTAAAAATAAAGGATCTTTTCAACACATAATCCATAGTTTAGTTTTTTTTTTTTTTTCTCTGTAGTACCAGAGATAGAACTTGGGTCCTTACACTTGTCAGGCAGGCACTGAGCTATCTCCCTGGCATTGTTTAGTATTTTATGTTCTCACCTCCTGGAACTTTCTGGAAAGACTACTCCTCTAAATTTTCACCATATTAGGAGTTGAACTTAGGGCCTCTCATACAGTAGACAAGTACTCTGCTCGTGTGCTACACCCTTAGCCTAGCTTTCTGAGCATATGAATGTACTCAGAGCACTACAGAATACTTCCTCTTAGTAGGGCTGGATGGCCAAGATGCATACAAGGTTTGGAATGGACTGGGATAAAGAAACTGAAAGGAAAGCATTTCAAACAGAGTAAAACAGCACAGTGCATTAGACATACTCTTTAAGAACACTATCTACAAACTTTCTTTTTTTTAACAAACTTTTCTTTCACACCTCCTCAGTAGGGAATATCCCAAAGCTCCAGTAGCATGATCGTTCGCACATGGTACTTATACCGTAGAGTATCCTGGATGCACCATCAGACACTCTATGGCATTTTGCTTCTTTAAAATGATCTACCCCATGTTTATAGCAGCTTAATTTGTGAGAACTAAGTCTTGGACAAAAAAAAAAGCCCATCAACTGAGGAATGGATCAAAAAGATGTGGCATTTTTATACAATGGAGTATCACTCATATATATATATATATAAATGAATGATCAACTTGAGTCTTTTATAGGTAAATGGATGTAACTAGAGACCATACTGGTAAGAGAATTAAATAAATCAGTCCAACATGTGTAGAAATCGTATTATCTCACTAGTGTAAGAATCTGAAAGAGTAAAATCTGGAAGATACAATAAATATTGTGAAAGGGAAAGAATCTGTTCAATAGGAAGAAAAAAACAGGGATGAAGAAAAAGACAAAAGAAAGGAAAAATACACATTTATGTGTATATACATATATAGAACAGCTTGGATAACTGTACTGCTTTCTGCTGGTTTACTGAAAGTTTATATTTGGTAATCTAAGTAACTATTTTGAAGATAGTATTATGTAATACATCAGCCACTGTTGAATTGCTATTATTTTGTTTAGTGAAATACTGTTTCATTTCTATTGTTTTTTTTTTTTTTTTTTTTTTTTTACCTTTTGGTATTTTTTTTTAAAAACTAAAAAAAAAAAAAAAAATCTAAACCTAGGGGGCTTGGATAAACCTGAGGCAGGGGTAATACCACAGGTACACATCTGTCAGCAGTGGTCTTCCATAGTTACCTTTACACTCATACATAGCCAACGAAAAACTGTCACTGCTTGTTAATAAGTGTTTTATTGAACAGAAATGATATAATGGTTAAACAAAGGTTTTGTCAGCTAGTTAGGTGGCCTAGAATAAGATATTTAATTTTGTAAATTTCAGCTTCATTTGTAAAAAGAGGTAAGATTACATTTATCTCATTGAACCACTGAGTATAAGACATTGTACATAAAATATTTAACATGTTCACTCTAAAAGTGTACTTATTCTCTTAATTTCTTATGCATTTCTCTTTTTCTGTCTTCTAATTTTAGATGTACATATCTGGTAATATGAATAACTGGTTGGAAGACAACACTATGTACTACAACAAATATTGTGAAATTCTCATTACCTTGTTAAGCGAAATTCAGTATCACTTGTAATGTTTTAATTCTAATTTGTACTCTCTTCAAAAAGTTAAATAAGACACTCAGAAAAAAGATTAGTGTAGATGCCTAGATGTCAACAAATCTACATTTAGCAAGGATACAATAGCAGAGGTCACATACTCACATCAATGAAAAAGGTAGAGCGTCTTTGTTCTACATTGGTTAAGTGAAGAGACTAAAACACCAGATAAGAGTTCACTGTTTACACAGGGCAATTACTGTAATAGCAATGAAGAAGCAATGTTTCTAGAGCTTTCCTTTACTTTTAACACCAGAAATCCAATTATAGTCCCAACGTTTTTTTTTTTACTAAGCCATCTCCTTGGTCCCTCAACTTTTAAAATCTGAATAGTTTATAATTTATCAATTTTTCAAACTTTAAAAAATTAGGGTTCCCCCCTACTAGCACAACAGTATTACCAATTTTCTATTTCTCAGCTACATTTTTCAAGCTGTTAATAATTTGTAAAAATAGTAGCTTTTATGTATCTTCTCTCTCCCGAATTATCTTTTGGGGCAGTGTTTCTTCTTTCCTTTTTTCTTCCTCCTCTTCCCTTTTTAATCCTCTGAAATTAAGTTGCAGTGATATCTCACTTCATTTTACTAGTAGATATATTTGTCTCTTAAGAGCATATATCTTTTAAATTGGGTGTGTCATCACATACCTATAATCCCAGTATTTTAGGAGGCTGAGCTAGAAAGAATGCAAAATTCAAGTTCCACCAGGGCAATTTAATGAGACCTTGTCTCAAATAAAAAGGGCTGGGGATGTAGCTCAGTGTGAAGGCCCTGTTAATCCCTAGAAAACACAAGAATCATGATAACCAGTATAGCAACAATAGAAGAGCCTAACAATTTAACAATGTAATATCACCTAATATACAGGAATTTACTAGTATTTTTTCATCTGACTGACCTCTATAAGATTTTCTTATAAATTACTATTACTACTGCTGCTAATTCTACCACTACACTCTGGATCCAGGGCCTAACAAAGGGATACACACTACATTTAGGATTGTTTCCTTAGTCTTCTTTAATATTCCTACCATTTTTTGCTCTTAACCTATCAACATTTTCATACCATTTCAAATGTTCAGAAAGCTGCATGAATAGGATTAAAAAATGTTTTTCCCCTTTCTCATTCTCCCACACAAACAGTATGCTGTAAAGAGAAAATTCAGCTGGGCGTGGTGGCGCATGCCTGTAATCCCAGCACTCGGGAGGCTGAGACAGGAGGATTGTTGTGAGTTCAAGACCAGCCTGAGTTACAAAGTGAGCTCAAGGCCAGCCTGAACTGCATAGTGAGACCCTGTCTCAAAAAGACAAAAAAAAAAAAGAGAAAATTCAGTGTGACGTCATCTTATTTAGTCTTATCGATTTCATCTACATACATACAAATGTCTTTTACGCCACTCCCTTTTCCCTGCTACTCTATGCATCCGAATCAAGCTCATGCACTCACATTAGCTGCCTATTTTCCTCTAGTCCAGAAGAGATCTTCAGTTTTACTGTTTCCTCTGAAAATTCTGACATTTAAAAATATTTCATGTTGGTTATTTTGAAGAGTCCTCAATCTGGGTTTATCTAGCTACAAGGAATCATCAGATTCAAGTTATGTACCCTTGGGCTACTTTTTTCCAGTCCACTGGTCAACACTGTGGATCTTAACTTTAATCCCTTGATTAAAGTGGTATCTGCTAGGGTTTTACTACACAGTATTTTCCCTGTACAATTAGATTCATTATAGACTTCGTAAACATCCTATCCCTCATTAAAATTTCCCATTCATGGATGACGTTTTCCTAAGTCAATAATAACTGTGTGGTGGTTGCCCAATATTGACTTTCTAATGCTGCCTTTCCTTCCCACATTTTATCATTCCTCTCAGTACTATTTTGTTTTGAAATTGTTAGGATTCTTTAGTAGCTCTTGATTTCCCAAACTAATATATTTTTAAAGAGAACATCCTGTGAGCAGTCATGGTATGCTGGTTAGTCTTCACTGTAGATTTGACAAGATTAATAAGATTGTTTGGACAGGGGCCTGGACTGTGAAGGCAGCAGCCTCACCCATGGATTCACCCACCCAGGAGTTCACAGCTGAATGGGCTCTTGGGAAGTGAGGCCAAGCTAGAGGTACGGAGTCAAGAGGAGAGCAGGACCTTAAAGAGTGCAGCTGCTATCTGGCCTTCCTCTCTGCTTTGCTTTCTGGGTACCACAATCCAAGAAGCTGCCCCCACTATGCCCTTCTGCCAACAAACTTTTGCCCTGGAGCCAGCCAAACACAGAATGAAACCTCTAACTATGAATCCCCCCGATATTCTCACTTAAATTTGGGTGTCAGCAATTCTGTCCCAGAAATGGGAAAGTAGTCTAATATAAATGAATTCTGAAACATCAGTCTGTGATTATGTGAATCTCAGATGTACTGTCTACCTGGAAGATAGAGGATATGAAAAATTACCAGTAATATATCAGGTAGCCAACATCAAGAGGAAGAGATGCATAGTTACATCTGAGGTACACATACATAATTAAAGTGGCAGAAAATTTAAAATAGTCCACTTGGCTTTAGAGAACAACAATATATTTATGTAACTCCACTTGAATTTAGCATGGTATGTCAGAATTTTCTTCAGAACAATAAAGTCACAAAATCTCACCTTAATGACAAAAAATAAAATCCTCCAAAAAGCTTCCTTACATATAGGAAAAGAAATCTAGGATTCCCAAACAGGTAGTTTTCTACATGAAATTTCAAAGCTAGATGAATAGCTGATATTAAATTACAAATCTCTCAATTCAGAGGGACTTAAAAGGCAGGTGTGGTGACTCACACCGTAATCCCAGCATTTTGGAGGCTGAGGGAGGAACCTGTGGATTTGAGGCCAAGCTAGGCTATATATTGAGTATAACTCATGGAGGCTTTAAAACTTACAGTAATATTTGCATATGACAGCTTATTCATCTTTCTAAGCTTTACTACTTTAAATAGTGACTAGAACTAGGGCTTATCATGATATAAGCCACTGATCTACACAAAGGATAATAGCCATGTGAGCAATTACTGGAAACTTGCTCAAACTAAAGGAAACATTTCTGTCCTTAGGCCTTACAGGCTTTTCACTTTGCTACAATTCAATTTCCCCCTAAGTAAGCAAATGTTATGTGGGATACTATAACTCATTACAAGCTTTAAGTCAATATATTCTAAATGAATTTTAAGGAATGGAAATTCTTCCAAACATGACTATTAAGTAACATACAAATGACTGAAAGTTTTCAAACAGGACTTTATAAATAAACTGAATTTTTATGAAGTTAAGAAAACTAAACCAACATATTACTAATTAAGTTTTAGAATTTTTGAAACAATGCATGAATCTGTGTCTTGGCCTAATTAAAAAAGTAATGTAATAATCTACATATCAGTACTAAATAATGCAATTATGCATATTTTTTCCCCAAGAAGTTCTCAGGAAAATATCAATGAAAATCTGAAACATGGATCTCTAACAATCCTCTTCTTGATTAAAACAACAACAACAACAATCAAACAAACAAAAAAACCCACTAAAAACACTGACAAAATCATCAAACCAACTTCTTCAGAATTCTGGAAATTAACCAAAGAGTGTTTATTTAGAAATATAAAAGCTCTCCTTTGTTCATGCCAGTCTAGACAGCAACATATATGCAAAAGGCTGTGTGTATATCAAAAACAGAAAGTGGCAGAGATCTTAGGGCTCCACCTATACCTGAACAGAGTGTGCCTACAGAAGTAAGGTAACGTAAACTGCCTGGCTAAGTGAGATGGCCCTGATAATCAAAAGCTGGGAATTCAATGGTGGCAGCCATCTAAGGAAGTCTGTGTGATTATTAACAACTAAACTAACCAGGCAGAGACCTCAGTGAATACTAAACACAGCATACATATACATACATACATATAACAAAGAAACCATTCAGAAAGTTCAGTAAATAAACAGTTACAACAAGTACTAACAAACAGTGGGAGTCAGGGGAGATCTGCTTTCCTGAGTTGCTACATCCTGTTAAGTTAATATATCCAGGTTTCAACAAAAACTATGAATCACATTTAAAAAGTATAACCCAAATCATGAAAAAAATAGCAGTCAACACAAGTTGCCCCTGAGAAGACAGACATGTTAAGAGTTAACTGACAGAGGTTAGATCAATTATTAAAACTTTTCCTGGATGGCGCTAGGTTTAAACCCAGTATGTGCTGGGTAAGTGCTCTATCACTGAGTTATATCCTCATCTCCAAATCAGCTATTTCAAATATTTTCAAAGTTTATTTAAAATTCTGGCTTCAACTTGTATTAAGGTGTTGGGTGTGGCAATATGTTCCTCAAGCCCCAAATGCCCAGGAAACAGAAAGATCACTTAAACTCAGGTCTACAGTCTGGGATCCTAGTATGATCAACAGGACTTTCTTTAAACAAATAAAAACTTAAGACTATACTATTGCATATCCTTCTGTACACTTCAAAAGTGCCCAAACTGCTAAGTCTCATTCCACCGTGACTACTGGTTTATCTTGATATTCAAGCATTTCACATATAGCTTAAGTGTACAGCAAGTGGTGAAATTCTGCAGACTGAAAAACAAAAAGATAGGCAGTATCCAGAATTATAACGAACTTTAAAATCATCACTTAAAATGTATAATAGTAGATGGGCTGGCAAGATGGCTCAGCAGACTAAATTACCTGCTTAGTGAAGCTTAAGAAAGCACAGGGACCAAAGTTCGGTCCCCATATGCCATGCCAGCCCTGCCCCAGTGCAGGCTGAACCTGCCAGAGTCTGGCCATAGAGCCACATGTCTGTAATCCCAGCACTGACGAGGCTGAAAACAGGAGGATCATTATGAATCCAAGCTGCATTGTGTGACCCGGTAACAACCAAATACATTAAAAAAAAAAATAAAAGTGTAACAGTAGAGCCAGGTGTGGTGGCACAGGCCCATAATCCCAGTAGCTGAGGCAAGATCATTACCATTTCAGACTAGCCAGGATACAGTGAGCTCAAGGCCAGCCTGAACTGCAGACCCTACCTCAAAAAGACCAAAAAAGGAAAAAAAAGTATAATAGAAATTGACTTTTTAATGCCTGCTTAGGCAGAGTACAGTGGCCAGGATTTGATCCCCAGTGTGCTGTGCCAGCCCTGTCTCCGGGGTGCACTGAGGGGGTGATTGAGACTGGGCATGGTAGCATGTGCTTGTAACCCCAGTGCTTAGGAGGCTGAAAACAGGAAGATCACTACAAGTCCATTCTACATAGTGAGATCCTGTAGCCACTGTACAAAAAATAAAACACAAATTGTCTTTTAAATACCATCAATTTAGGCCTCTCACAATTTACTGACCCCAAAAAAAGTTAATGGTATTGCAGTAATAGATATTACCTGCTGGAAGCTGAGCTTATTGTAACAAATGCAATTTCTAAAAGTCTCTGCCAATATGCCACATACTCAAATGTTTTAAAGATGAAATTCTACCATGATCAAACATATCAATCAAATACTTAGAATTTGTGCAAGAAAATTTTACAAAAAATCATTTTATTTATACCAATATAAAAACAGAAAACAACCAAGAAATGTGGGTACTTGATGTGGCAAGTCAAGAGTTTTACATTTAATTACAAGTACATATAGCTAGGGGTGGTGGCACAAGCCTATAAACCCAGACTTGGGAGGTGGAGGGAGAAGGATCACCACGATTTTAAGACTAGCCTGGTAAGACACTGTCTCAAAAACAAACAAAATAAAAACCACATATAAATTACACTAAGAAAATTCCATTTAAAAAGTGCTTTATTGCCGGGCATGGTGGCACATGCCTGTAATCCCAGCACTCGGGAGGCTGAGGCAGGAGGATTGTTGTGAGTTCAAGACCAGCCTGAGCTACAAAGTGAGCTTAAAGCCAGCCTGAACTGCATAGCGAGACCCTGTCTCAAAAAAAAAAAAGACAAAAAAAAAAAGTGCTTTATTTATTAATGTATTTCCATGAAAATGAGAGAATTGCATGGATTAAAACTATAAAATCACATACTTACAAATAAAAATATAAAATCTTCATGACAAAATCCAGCTTCATTGTGAAATTTAAATTATTAAACTATCTTTTACTTTGTTATTATTTACTTGGTCATAATTTTATAAAACACAAAACTAAAATCCTAACCTTTATGATACTTCAAATGGTGTAAGTCAAAATGCCTTAAAACTTCTGATTTAAAAATTATGACAATATGTTCGCTATCATACAACACACCCCGCGTGATAAATAACAAAATACCTGAAATCTAAAAAATCAGAAGTACAAACCTGCATCTCTCCTTTCTCATCAGGTTTAGCTGGTTTGGCAGCCTCTGTAGCTGAATTTTTCAGGCTCTCTTTGCTGCAGCGTAAAAGCACTTCTACAACATACAAAGGATCCAGTTCACCAGAATTAGGCTAAAATAAAAGAATAAAGGAAATTCATCAATTCTTTAACAGTGGCCCACAAATTTTAAGTTCCATGTGTACAGGACCTATTTTCATAGCATTCAGCCTGGCACATATTGTACAATAAATGCTTTTATAATAAAGGCTAACTTCTGTGTACTCCAACAAGTATACATAATAATTCAACATTAAAAATAAATACAATAGTATGACCACTATCCAACTATAATATAAAATACCACCTTTAAATTTCTAATATTTAGTTTATCCTACTATCCAGTATTAGAAAAAGAAACTAGAAGAAATCTGCCAATGTCAGAAAATAAGTATATCTCCAAGTCAGCCTAACTCAACATGCAAAACACTATTTTATGGCTTAGTATACTGGCATTTTGTGAATTCCTCCTATCCTTCTATTAAGATTTTTATTTCACTAATAACATGGTTCTGAAGACCTGAGGACTAATCAAACTTTTACTACAATAATTTATATTAGAGAACAACATAGTTTCATCAGTAAGAGACTTTTGTTTCAGTAGTTTCTTTCTACTTCTTTTTTATGTATTTGGTACAGGGTCTTATTACGCAGGTCAGACTCCTAGTGATTCATACACAGGCTCAGAGGCTGGTTCAGCGTGTTAGGGGCCGGGGCTGTGGTGGCATGTGGTGCTAGGGATTAAACCCTAGGTGCTTAGTCCACTGAACTATCTCACCAGCCCCCCACTTATTAATAAAACATTTGAATGCTCTGTTATTTGAAATAGATAGAGAAACTTAGGGAGAACAAGAATCTGGCTAAGACATTATCAATAAAAAACAAACCATATGTCTTAGTTACTCTTCTATGGTTGCTGGGACAAACACCCAACACCCAAGATGAAGGAAGGAAGGGTCTATTTAGCTCACAGTTACTGCAGGCTTCAGTCCATACTCGGCTGGCTCCAAGGAAGAGTGGCACATGGCAGAGAGTATCAGTTCATGGTGGCAGAACAATATAGCAATGGCTACAGAAAGTCTGTCTCTCTCTTGTATTACATTCAGGCTCTCCGCCCCAGGGTGGGATATAGTACTCACATAATCCCAGCAGTTCTAAGACCCATAATCCTGGCATTGGACCACACATAATCCCAGTGGATCATGTGTGATCACAAACTCTAGAAGTCCCCACCCCACGACTACATGAGGTTTTGGGGGGACAACTAGACATAAACCATAACACCATACCTATAATCTATTTCTGCAAACAGGTACATTTTTAACTAAAGTAAAATGTTTCCAAATACAGGGCACCTTGGTTCATGAACTTATTATGGCCACATCTATGATTGTGTAGGAAAGATGGCTGCAGTTGTGTCTGAAACCTCATGCACAATTTGCAAACAAAACCAAAATTTTGCTGTATACTTGTCAACCAAATCATTTGCAAAAAACATTATTAAACCAAGATACCACAGTACCAACCATAAGCACATTTTAAATCAGTCAGTTCAAGTTGCTTTAACAAAAGCATGAACTCCATTTTCCAATCTAAAATTTTAGAAAATGGAAAATGGAGTTTATGCTTTTTGATCCAAAATTCTTTTGGATCAAAAGAATTTACCATAACTAAAAATAGTTACAATGTATTAATTTTTATTCAACATCAAGTTATTTTAAAGTTTTAGCCTGGCTTGGACTTGAAGATGGATAAGATAGTTGACTTGGCTGTTTACTATCTGCAAAGATTAACTACATATCCAGCCTACTCATCATGAAATAAAACTTTTGGGCTTTTTTGAGACAGTCTCGCTATGCAATTTAGATGGGCCTTGAAATCACTATGTGGCCCAGACAGTTCTCCAACTCATGGCAATCCTCTTGCCTCACTGGGATTATAGGCAAACACTACTGCATCTGGCTATGAAATAAATTTTAAACTGTCATATTATCTTTTCAGGGGAAAAAATTCCTAAGTTAAAGTGCCTTTTCTGTTTTCTTAGAGCTATCCACATACACCATTTAAAACCTAACAGAATTAACTTCATGTAGAAACATAGTTAAAAACATTCTTAACTGTATCAGTAAGTAAAAGATAGCTATTAATTTAAGGTAACAGTTTTCTCACTTGTTAAGATGGATCAAGAGAATTTACCATAACTAAAAAGTTACAAAGTATTAATTTTTATTTATATGTCCTAAATTTTTAAGCCTATAATTGAGCTTTCTTATTCCTAACCATATTCTTTTTAAAATATGGCCAAGGGGAACTGAGGAGATAGCTTGGCGGTCTAAGCACCTGCTTAGCAAACGCAAGGTTCCAAGTTCACGCACATCATGCTGGGCCTGAAACCAGGTGTGGTGAGGCACACATATAATCCCACTGTTGGGGAGGCTGAGACAGGAGGGTCACTATCAGTCTGAGCTGCACTGTGAAACCCTGTACCAAATGAACAAATAAATAAATAGTTTAAAATGTGGCTGAGGGTAGGGATAAGTCCAGTGACATAGTACCTGCCTGGTAAGTGTTAAGTCGTGAATCTGATTCCTGGTACCCGCCCCCCAAATGTGGCTAATTTCTTGCTATAAACTGAAATTACCAAGTTAAGACATACTTTTCATAATCTTAAATTTGTATAATGTCCAAAATATATATATATTTCTTCACCACTGTGTATTCTTTCTCTGTATCTGGCAGAGATACAGAAAACTCTTTGCCACAAAACTCTATGGACTGGTACAGTGACCTAGATTCCAAAATTAATAAAACATGTACTTCACATTTCAGTGCACAAATATAAGTATCTAAGTGGAAAATCAGTTTCACCACCTATTTAAATAGAGAAAAAATAAAAAGAACAATATTTTATACTGGTCCTCATTTCAACCTTGTCTAAAATAAGTCTCATTAGGGCCAGCAAGATAGCTCCATGGACTAAGTGCTTGCGCAAGCAAGCAGGGGCCAGGAGGGCTCAATCCCTGGCACTGTAAGCCATGCTATGCTGGCGCTGGGTGTACTGGGCCAGCGATGGAGTCTGGGTGTAGTGGCGCTACACCACTAGGGAGAGGCTGAAAACAGGAGGATCACTATGAGTCCAAACTGCATAGTGAGACCTTGCACAAAAAATTAAATAAAGTCTCATTAACTAGTACTATTTTTCATACATGAAAGAAGCAAAAAGACACACAAAGAAAAGTTTTTATAAACAATCTCTCTACTGTACAGGTGCATATAATTCCATTTGCTATAATTTTTCTGTCCTAAGAAGCATAAATCTTAGATTTATTATAGCAATAGAAATATGAGGAACTCTCTCTCAAATCTGCTTCTCTGTAAAACTGGAGAAAATTATAAAAGGTCAACCATTTAAGTCTTTGGAGCCAGGAATAGCGGTGCATGCCTATAATCTCAGTACTTGGGATGCTGAGATAGGAAGATACCCACGAGTTCAAGGCCAGTCACACACACACACACATATTTTTGGAAATGGTCGATACCCATGAGTTCAAGGCCAGTCACACACACACACACACACACACACACACAATTTTTGGAAATGGTCCCAGGGTGTGTTAGTTGATACATTGCATCAAATTGGCTGAATCAGCTCAGGCAGTTCTCAGCGTGGGGGCCCAGCCCTGCACGTGGGCAGGGCCTAGGAAATGAGAAAGTCTTCCTGCCACCCTACCCCACGTCCATTGAGAGGAGCTTGACCTTTGCAGCCGCACCACTTTGGAGGAGCTCCATGAACTGCCGTTATTTGCCTTGGAGCCAGCGGAATATGAAGTGAACCTTCCAGTAACTGAGCTAAATAAACCTTTCCTTCCTTCATTTTGAGTGTCGGGTATTTGTCCCAGCAATGAGTAAAAAATAACTAAGACATGGGATTGTGTCATACATCTCTAGCAAATGAAGGACCACCCAGTCAAGAAAGTCTACTAAATTCCAACATGAACGGAAGTGTCCATGCTTGGCTGGTAAGATAGCTCAGCAGAAAAGTGCAGGGACCAGGCCTCAATCCCCAGCAATACATGCCGTGCTGGTCTGTGTGACCGTGGAGTCTGGACGTGGTGGTGCATGCCTCTGCGAGGCTACATACTGAGACCCTGTATGAAACACATTAAAAAAAAAAAAAAAGTGTCTATGTTAATTTTAACCAGGATTATCCTCCTCACACACCTGTACTCCTGCAGAGGAATCCAGACCTACAGGTGGGGTCTCTTTCCCAAGGGCTCTCAGCTAGAAGGCTATTCTAGGAGTGGCTGGACACTGGCAATCTTGGTTCTGCTTCCCACTTAGCTGTTGATGACGCCAAGAAGTACTGGGCATGAAGGCTAAATGACAACGTTTTCCTCCACACAGGCCTCTGTGGTTGGCCAGAAGGTTCTACCGGGCTGCTGAGGAAAAGTGCCCCAAGCACCCCGCCCTTGGCTCTTCAAGGTACTGGTGCTACCTCTAGAGAAGCAGGTAAAGAAAACTTCAGGCTATTGTTTTTCCCTCCCACTCATCTCTTAGGTCCTTAAACAAAATGTCACTCAGAGAAAAGCCAGCCACTGTGCTCATTACCAGTAGTAGAACTATGGCTTAGAGACTGCCTGGGAAAAAGCAAGTTTTTGTTTTGTTTTTTTTTTTGCACAACTGGGGATTGAACTCAGACCCTTGCACTTGCCAGGGAAGTGCTTATTTCACTGAGCTATCTCCCTGGCCCCGAAAAGGCAAGTTTTAACACACAAATACAGTACATTCCCAAAGCCAATCATTTCACCTGGGGCAGTGCTTGGAGAGCATAAGCACGAGGAAGCACTCAGAAACCATGGGGACATGAGGAAGGGTAATTCATAGCTCTGCAGATCCACTGGACACATGCTAAGCTGTAGGCCAGCCAGCTTGCACACAGAACCTGTTTTTTAAAGACAGCCGGAGGAGCATTCCTGCTAGTGGAGCTAACCAGCTGAGATGCCCGAAGAAGAAAGATACACTCAGAGACTCCTGCGGCTCCAGAATGACTGCCAAGGCCGGAATCCTCATCCCCACGTCAGGAGCAGCTGCGAAAAGCTTCACACCTGAGCTAGTGAGGCAAGTGGGGCACAAGAGCCTTCACTCAAGAATAATCTAGTCCTGGCGTGGTGCCACACACTGTAAAGTAATCCCAGCACTCTGGAGGTTGAGGCAGGAGACTGAGGCAGGAGGATCATTGTGAATTGAATCCAGCCTGGGTTACAAAGTGAGCTCAAAGCCATTATGAACTGTATTGTGAGATTTTGATCCAGAAAGACAAAAACGAGAAGAATCTAGCACTGTGAAGGTGACGATTTTAGAGACCATTCCCTAAACAGCAACCCCAAACCTTATTTATCACAACCTATCACAACTACAATTAAACCTGAATACTGAGGCTTTAGTTTGGTTAAAAATAACACATGCTTTAATATCTTTTGTCCTAAAAGAAAACAAGTCATGCCATAGGTTCACCACCACTGATCTAACAAGTCAAGGAGCAAATGAACAAATTAACTGCAGCAGCCTTAGAGGAAGGGGGCTATCAAGAATTATAGTATGGAAAGTATCTAATTCAACTGTAGTGGTTGATACCTTTTGTCAACTTGAGAAGTTTATAAGTTTAATTAAGCCACTCAGCAGGGGGCCAGGGGCCTTATTATGTAAACTTCCTCTTCCCCTACAGGAGAGATGGAGGTCATGGGGGGGCAGGGGGCGCTGCTTACAATATAAGAGGCTTGGGTTGTGCATGCATGCCTGCATGTGTCCCTCCTATTTGCTCTTGCTGCTTTTCCTGTCTTCTGCCACCTTAAACTGTTGTCCCTGTACCATGCCACCCGTCTTGGAGCCAGCTGATTTTAAACTGAAACCTAAACCTTGTCTTTTTTTTTCTTTTTAATTTTTGTTTTAATGAAGTACAAATATCAATGAGACAGTTTTAAGATATCCTGACAAGATGGATTTGATAAATTAATACATTGCAAACTGTTTTCATAATGTTTTGGTATCATAGAAGGTGCATACATGATATTATACTTACAGACATTATTATACCGTATGTCTCTTATCAGTAAATAGTGTAGCTGTTTACGTATCTTATTTTTTATACCTGAAGTACATCAAAGATTCAATAATTAATACTTTCTACCTTGTTATTTTCCTAACCTTGTCTTCTTTGAGTGATGGGTATTTTGTCTCAGCAACAAGAAAAAAATAAGAAACGCACATAAAAGAATGAAACATGGAAAGACACAAGAAGCATGGCCTATGGCCACCCAGCAGAAGTCAGAACTTGCTTTACAAGTTGAGCAAAAGAAGACAATTAAGTATTTTGAAAGAACTGAATGGGAAAAAAAAGGTACAGTAACAATGTGTCATATGGCAAATATTAACAAAGAGAAAGGTTATTAAACAAGACTTAAGGAAATTTAGAATCTTAAAATTATGATAACTGAAATGTCAAAAAAAAATACACACTGAGGGAGCCCAATACAATCTTGAAGGTAAACAGATTATTCAACCCAAAAAGCAATGCCCCCCAAACCAAGGAATAATGAAAATAAACTTCAGAGAAATGTAGGACACCAAAGGGCTCAACCATATACACATAAGGAATTCGAGAACATCTAAAAACAAAGGGGGAAAAAAAAAAAAAAGAAAAGAAATAATGGCTGAAAATGCTTTGAACTTACTCAGAAAAAGTCTGCATATCTAGAAACTCGCCTAACTCCAAGTAGAATAAACGCAAAGGATAAAGATACTTTTACAGAGATAATTTTATTATAGTAAAAAATGTACAAAGCCAAGCTACAAGGAAAAATCTGGAAAGCAGCAACAGCAAAGGGCTCAATCTCCCAAAAAACACACCAACAAGAGTAACAGCTGAAGCTTCTTTGCAGAAGTAACAAAGGCCAGACAGCACTGTGCTGGTGCAAAGGAAAAAAATCAGAAAACTGTCCACTGAGACTTCCATACACAGTAGTTATCTTTGAAAAATGAAGCCAGAATACATTCCTAGATAAGGATAAATTGATAGAATGCCTCTCAAGAAATACTAAAAGACATTCTTCAGACATTTATATGAATCCACACAAATAACACTGATGAAGGCAATTACTTTCCCCATAAATGCTTTAAGAAACAATCTATAACACTATATATATATATATATATATATTATTAATCACTAACATTAAAATGTATATCTGGCAGCAAGAGTAGGTGGGTGGGGGCTGGGTCTGAAATAGCTCAGTGGTCTAAGAGCCACCTGGCAAGTGCAAAGACCCAAAACCAGGCATGGTGGTGCATGCCAGTAATCCCGGCATTGGGGAGGCTGAGAGGAGGAGGGTCGCTATAAGTCTAAACTGGATAGTAAGACTCTAACAAGGACGGACGGACGGAAGGAAGGAAGGTAGGTGGGTGCGTGCAAAGCTATACTGGGTTAAGATAGTAACTCCAAATGATTTATTTACTTTATAAATAGAAAGCTTGGGCTGGCAAGATAGCTCTGCAGACTAGTGTACCTGCTTTGGCAAGTCTAAAGAAACAGAAGACAGAAAATCCAGAAACAATATGAAGGTTACATCTTTAAAGTTATAAAACTGCTAGGAGGGTGGCTCAGTGCTAGGCACAGGATTACATGTATAAGACTGGGCTTGACCTCCAGCACCCATTTTTGTAAAAAGCTGCACAATTACATTAAGGTAATAATTCTAACAACATATTGTTGGATTAGAGAGAAAACATGACCAGGAGTGCTGGCTTAGGGCCCTAAGAGGTTCATCTATCATTGGGGGTGAAGAGGCTCGGGAGAAAGATGGCAATGAACAGATATAAATAAGGAAATAAGGATTGTATTCCTATGTCACTGAATTAGGTCAGTAGAAACCTAAGGCTGAGCTTAATAAACTGTGATGCTGAAAACACACACACACACACACTCACTCACTCACTCACTCACTTGGAAATATCCCAAAAACCAGTAAGAAAATAACAAAAAGCATACTTTAGCATGATTAAAATGGTATATTACAAAATACTCTTGGAGCAAAAAGCAGAAAAGCAATAAAGTAGAAAAATAAGGCATAAAACAGGAAAAAACAGAATAGCAGAAATAACCTTAATTTATCAATAAAATTAAATGTGACCTGATAAAAATACAAAATAAACTAAGTATAAGAGACACTAATACAGGGGACACTAAATTTACGGATGCAAAAAAGACTGAAAGAGGTGGAAGAGGCTATGTCATAGGCAACCAAAATAAAATAAGTAAATAAATAGAAAGCTTGGGCTGGTAAGATAGCTCAGCGGACTAAGCACCTGCTTTGGCAAGTGCAGGGACCAGGGTTCAATCACTGGTACCATATGCCACATCCCCGGGCATATATATTGCCTGCTGAGCTGGCAATCGATTCTGGGCATGGTGGCACATGCCTGTAATCCCAGCGCTGGGGAGGCTGAAAACAGGAGGATCACTGTAAGTCCCAGCTGCGTAGTAAGACACTGTACCAAATACATAAATGGGGGGGGAGCTTAAGTGGCTATATTAACATAAAACGAGACGTAATTTAATGCAGCATGAAAATAAATGAAGTAAACATGCCAGGAACAAAGGGAGAACTAGACAGTGTAGAGCACAGTTAAGAAACAACACCCAACTTACAATAAGGGATAAAACAACCAGAAGGAATTATTTAAGAAAAGAGTGAACAACAATGTAACTAGAACCAATAGACCATGTGTCAGGGTATTAAGTAAATTTGGATCAACTTCAAATGACTGAAATAATACCAAGTATATTCTTAACAAAAACAGAAGGAAATTAAGAAAGACAAAATTTGGGGAAATTCACAAATATGAAATTAACACACTCCTCAAAGTAGTAAAAAGAAGTCAAAGGAGAAATCAGAAAATACCTTAAGAATGAAAATAACAATGTACATCAGTAACAAAACTGATAAACCTTATGGCTGAAATTCTTAGAATCAGAAATAATAGCAGACATTACAAACAACTTCACAGGAGTGAAAAGTTTAACAATATAAATAACCATCTAAGAATAAATTAAGATTGATGTGACACAAACCAATTCCTAGTAACATACAAATTTTAAAAAGCATTATAGGGAAGTAATAGAAAACTTGAGACTAGCATGACAGCACATGCCTGAAATCTCCAGTACTTAATTAAGAGGTTGAGAAATTTAGACCATATCTCACATTTTTTAACAAGCAAGGCTAGGGGCAGTAAAACATCATTGAGTTCAATCCTGAGTACAAGTCAATAAAATCAAGTAAAAAAGAAAGATGATTTAAATAGGCCATACCAAGGAAAAAGACTGACTCAGTAATCAAAAACTACCCACAAAGAATAGCCCAGGCTCAGGAAGCCACACTGCCAGATGATACCAAATATTTCACATCAAGTCTTCATAACAGAAGAATATACTCATTCTATAAAGTCACTGACACCAAACCCAAAGATATTAAGAAAACTACAATCAGTGTGAGCATATGTCCAAAAATCTACAACATAACAGTAAAATGGATCAGCAGTATATAAAATAATACAAGGACTGGCCAGATAGCTCAGCAGATTAAAGTGCCTGCTTAGCAGACAAAAGAGGCTGGGGTCTGATCCCAGGGCATGCTGAGAAGGAAATTGAAACTGGGTGTGATGGGGCAGGTGCCTGTAATTCCAACACTTGGGATGCTGATACAGCAGGATCACTATGAGTCCAATCTGTGTAGTGCAACCCTGTACTAAATGCATAAAAAAAGAAAAAATAAATAATATACCACAACAAAGTAGACTTATCTCAGGAATCCAAAGTTGGTTTAACATCTAAAGATGGAAACTCATATTTTGTCGTTAGAAATAAAAACATCAGGGTCAGTGAGATAGCTCAGCAGACTAAGCACCTACTTAGGCAAATGCAGAGATCGGATACTAAGTACCACATGCTGTGCCGGTCAACACACACATACACTCCCATTACTGGGAGTGTAAAAACAGGAGGATCACTGTGAGTCCAAGCTGCAGAGTGAGACCCTGTACCAAATACATTCAAAAAGAAACAAGGACATCATTTTGAGGACAGAATTTAAGACTATTTAAAAAATTAATTCCAGGGTCTGGGATTGGGCTCAGCAGAATAAACACTTTCCTGGCAAGAGCAAGGGCCTGAGTTCAATCCCCGGTTCCACCAAAAAAAATTAAAAAAAATAATAATAATTAAGGTAACTATTAGACATTTTTTTGTCTGAAAAAACATGTCATTAAAAATAGGCATGTAATTTGACTTTAAGGATAATAACTTACCTTAACATTTGACTTCTTTGAAAAATTTACCACTACTCCCCAGCCAAAGTCGTCTCCTTCATTCTTTACCTGAAAATCAGCAAGTGCACCATAATATATCACAAAGTATAGTGCAGCTTCCCATCCTGACACTGTAAGATAGAATGTTTTTATTTCCTACTATTTTTCAAAGATAAATACTAGATTCAAGTACCAGGATCTTAACTTTACAGGAAAAAAGAGAAGCCACTGACCATAGGTCCTTAGAACAGGATTCAACTACCACACATAATTAGTGTAATTTAAGAATATTTTAAGTTTTCTGCATTTAAAGACAATATATGAATATCTAAACTGAGATTTAGATAACATCTGATAATCAGAAACATTTTATATAGTAATTCCAAAATTATTTCATTTGTATTTCCCAAAATGAAAACCACTGATCATTTTCAAAAAGGTCTTTACTAGGCCCACAAATTAGTGCCCTGAAAGATATATTATAAAATAATTATAGATCAATTATTGTAGCAGGAAGAATTTTACCAAGTAAGTACTAGATCTTTATCCAAAATATTTTAAAATATTGAAACAGTGAAATACTTTATGAACAATAACATACCTTTACCAAACGACCTGGTTGTAGAAATGGTAAGCAGTATTTTGGTTTATGAATATATTCTTCAATTTCTTTACCCAATTTGGCAAGCTGCTGTCTAATCTTGTAATAGATGACTACGCTTTCTTCATTGGGAATTACTATTTTATTATACTGTTGTTCCGAATTCTTAACCTCTGAAAATAAAACATACATATAACACATTTTTACATAATATAAATTATATCAATCAATTACATTTTTTTCTACAAGTGCAAATATAAGGAACAAAGCCAATTGGCACAGAATGCACTGATGCTGAAAGGAAAAGATTCTTTAGAGATGATCTAAGGCTTGGAGTCTAGTGACGCACTTCCTTCTCCATTAAGGTTCACCACATGGCCTATCCTTACTGCACAATTCTACTTGGTGCCCTAACTTTGCCCCTAATGCTGACTTCCATTCCTCACTCCTGCCAATATGCCTCCAATCCATTGTTAACAAGCTATTTTTTGTGTGATAAAATACACACAACATAAAATTTACCATGAGTGACATTTAGTATGTTCACAATGCATATAATCATAACCTTTATAAGTTCAAGAACTTTTCCACCACTCCAACCTGAAACTATACCCATTAAGAAAAGACTACCTTTGCAAACCTTTCTCTGTGTTTGCTGTTCTATGGATCTTTCCATTCTAAGATTTCATATATATGGCAACAGGCAAGATGTGGCCTTATATGTCTGGCTTGCTCTCATAAAGCATGTTCCCATGGGTTATCTATGTTGAGTACGCAATAGTACTTCATCCAGAGTATCTGGATAATATTCTACTACAGGGATATACTATATTTGTCAACAGATTTATCAGCTGATGGACATTAAGACTGGTTTCACACTCTGCTTATGATGTGTGGTGCTGCTATGAACATCCAACAAGTTTCTGACTGAATCTTTTTTTTTTTTTGCAGTACTGGGGATTGAACTCAGGATCTTGCACTTGCCAGGCAGGCACTTATGCAGCTGAATTATATCTCTGGCCTGCAATTCTTCAGCTATACACCCAGGCATAGAGATGCTGGGTGATGTGATAGTTGTACATTTAACTTGATGAACTGTTTTCCATAGTGACCACAACATTTTGTTGTCCTCCCCATTTTTTTTTTTTTAGTTCTAAAGATCAAACCCAGAGTCTGGCATTGCTGTTTATCTGAAAAATAAACATGAAATGATCAGAAATATTAAGGGAAGAATAAACTGTTTTATGCTGTTATCCACATAAGTATAAAAAAAAAAGAAAGAAATTGACTTCTTTGGATCTTTAAGCATTTTTCACCTCCCTAAGGCACAGTAGTGTTTAATTATGGCTGTACTAAAAACAAGTAAATTGTTCCCTTTGTACTAGTAATAAAAAGGAATCCCTTTAGTTTGCTACTATTAAATAAACTCACTAAACATATTTTTAAAGAATACTTTACAAATTTAAAAGCCAGAAATAATGAACTAGTAAATGTAAAGTGTTTCACACAAGGCTAGATATAAGGTAAATTTTTAACAAATAATACTAACTAAAAGTAACACAGTGATTACAAAAACTGCATGTGACTTTTTAGTTTAAAAATAAAGAGCACATGTATGAGAAAGAACTACAAAATATTAATGGTTTTAAAGTTGCTTTTGTGTAAGAATAATTTTAGCTTTCTGCATTTGCTGCATTTCATATTTCCACTTTTATGACTATGCATTGTATTTGTAAGATTAAACAAGCCTACACCATAAAAAAGTTTTAGTTTTTAGTCAGGTCTATATGATCAGTTACACTACGAGAATGTACCTCTACAGAACATTTAATTTTGTATTTTAAAAAACATGATATTAAGAAATGGACGTTCTAGAGGGCCAGCCAAATAGCTCAGCGGATAAAAGCGCCTGCTTAGGCAGACACAGTAGCTGGGATTTGATCCCTGGCATACTGTGCTGGCCCCGCCCCCGAGGCATACTGAGAGGATGACTGAGATTTGGCATGGTGGTGTGTACCTGTAATCCCAGAGCTTGGGAGCCTGAACACAGGTGGATCACTACAAGTCTGATCTACATTGTGAGATCCTGTATACCCTTAGTAAAAAATACAAAAAAAAAAAAAAAGAAATTCTATAAGAGCCAAACTCAAATCCAAGTTAAAATGCCATAGTACACTTAGAATAGTAAAAGATCATGGTCAAAAAGATCTATACAGATAGATATTTTTTACAAGTTGAATTTTAATCTACCAGGCTTTATTTTCTTATTCAGGGAAAAGTATTATCTTATGATAGATATACTTAAAACAATAAACTACACTGGCAGAACCAATTCAATAAAGTGCTTGGCCAGGCTTTCCCTACTTTCATTTGGAATTGTTCCAGACTATAGTTCTACAGTCCTTTATACAAGGATCAAGATTCATCTCACTAGCAAAATACAAGGCCAATCTAGCCAAAAATATGGTTATTTTATTTAATTTAGTTGAAAGGAGGATGTTATATTATTTTAAGAGTATTACTTACTCTCTACTACACCTGGAATTGCTCTGTAATGTTGAAACTGATAGAAGGATTTTTCTAGCATATACTCAGGATTAATTTCTTCAACACGCAGTAAGTTCAAAACCATGTTGTAGGTCAAATGGAAAGCACTATTGAGAGGATCAGCTGAGCCCTGAGGGAGAAAAACATGCCAATTATATATGCTTTTCAAATAAATTTTCATGAGTAATTTTAACCTGATATAATGCTCATCATTTAACCTGATAAGAACTAGTATACACTATAATACAACATTAAGAAATACTAGTCTTGCTCTGACCAAAACAAAGTGCTAACAGTTCTCTGCCTTCCAAACACATGCCACAATTGCTTTTTATAGCCCTCCAGTGGGTGGCAGTAGCAGTAGGTAGTGGAGGTAAATAACTAACTAATTTTTGGACACGTTTTTAATTGTTAGTATGAAGACATAGGTATATGCAAAGACTTTGTGAACAAAACCGTGACTGAACAGGAAAAATTGCAAGAATCAACTGGGATCCACATTAAATTAGAAAGCTTTTTGCACAGCAAAAGAAATTACCAGCAGAATGAAGAGACAACTCATAGAATGGGGGAAAAAATTAATTTTTTAAACAAAAGGCTACTATCTAAAATATAACTTTAAAAAAAAATTAGACCTCAAATTCAAAGATCCAATCCAAAAATGGCATCTGAAGTAGACATTTACAAGAGCAGGAAATGCAAATTAAAACACTGAGATACCATTGTGCCCCAGAAAGACTGGTTATCATCAAGAAGTTAACCAATAACAAATGCTGGAGGGGCTATGAGGAAAAAGGAATACTTTTTCACTGTTTGGGGCAGTGTAGACTGGTACAATCACTATGGAAATCAGTGTGGAGATTCTTCAAAAAACCAAACCTGGAGGTTCCATTTGACCCAGTTATTCCCATTAGCGGACTTCCCAAAACAGTTACAAGCACCATACCATAGTGGCATGCATATACCCAAACCTACAGCAGCACAATTTATTAAGAGTTAAATCTTGGAAACAGCTCACATGCTCATCAACAGACAAACACAGAAATACAGTGCAGCACTGATACACAATGCTGTACTACTCCACCATAAGAGATAAAGCTGAATCATTTGTAAGTAAATGGATGCACCTCGAGACCATAATTTGAAATGAAGTAAGACACCCAAGCTGGAATATCCCATTGTTTTGCTTGTTTGAGAAAGCTAAAGGGTAAACAAGAAGGGTAATCAAAAGTAGGAAGAACATGTTTAAGTGGAATGGGGAAGGTGGGAAGGGAGAGGGAAAAAAAAGGGATTTTAAAAACAAAAAATGGAAGGAAAAAATGAAAAAAATGGTAGGGAGTGGAAGAAGGGTAAAGGCCGGGGAGGGGGATGAGAGAAAACGAATTTAGATATATTATGTACAGGTGCAGTTCCACATGAGCATGAGCACTAGATACAACAAATGGGTACTAATAAAAAATTCTTTCAAATGTCTTATTTGAAACTGTTATTTCAGGTACACACAGAAGTGTACTACTTGGTATGGTATAAAAACGTTTGCAAAGAAAGAACACCAGCCTCAGAACTGAACACTCAATTTAGCAATGGAGATTATAAACTCATCTTATAAACTCATCTTTCTTATCCATAAATACAACAAATCTTTTGCTCATACAGAAGGAACCCAAATACTTACTAACTTTTGAAAGTAAAACTCCTGTTATTAGCCCTGAAAGTCAAAACACAAACCTTCCCATCTTCACAGGGCTTAGTTTACCTGCAGATAACTTCCATCATAAAAATTTTACTCATAATTTTTCAAAATTATCTCAAATTTCCCTGAATTGGAATTACTAGAACTCATTTTCTAGCAGTAAGTCTTGTACTACTTGTTCTATGGGTCCTTGGTCAGCCTGGTGACGGCACCTGCCTATGAGATGGCACCCACATACTCTGAGTGTGAGGTTGGAGGATTCCAAGTTTGAATCCTTTCTGGGAGATGCATAATAAAAAGCAAAGTAAAAGATATATTAGCAACTGGATAGAGTTTAGCAAAAGAGAAGGAGACCAAGAGACTGAGGGGGAGGAATGAAAAGCAAATAAAGATGTGTTATGTGTATGCACGAACTCCCACAAGGAACATAATCTTTACTGCAAATGTACTCACAAAAATTTTAAGAATAAATAAGAGTTTGGGGTGTAGCTCTGTGCAGCGGTCCTGGAATCAATCCCTTTATGCCAAGCACTACCCAAAACACTTTTAATACTTTAATAAATCTTCAACTGTTTCTTGGGTTTTGGACTATGAAGTACAGTAGATCTTTAGTAATATGCATAACAAAATACTAAATACAGAATTCCTGTATTATACTATTTACACACTCTGATGAGAAGAAAATACAAACATGCAAATGTAATTAATATTCATAGCAGCATTAATCACAGTGGTCAAAAAAAGCAAAAATGAATCTGTCTACCCACTGATAAATGAATAAAAATGTGGTATGTCCATATAATGGAATCCTCATCAATAATAAGGAATGAAGTATTGATACATGTTACAACATGTGAGAAACTTGAAAAAAAGTCAGATGTATGAATCTATTTATCTGAAACATCCTGAATACATACATCTACAGACATAGCAGAATTACTAAGGAATTCAGGGAGAGAAAAGTGATTGACACAGCTTTTGGGGGGCTGCTGAATAATTTCTAAATATTAGAAGACACAATACAATTTTTCAAATAGAGTAAGAAAATGTCAGGTAAATGAAATGAAAAGTGAATGAACCAGAGACTGTCATAAAAGTATAAACTTCTTATAACTAGTAGGAGGTAATGTGATCTTGTTTTTCTATATATAAGGTATGAGGGGAAAAAATAATACTGGCACAGTTAAAACAAAAAAAAATTGGGGGTGGGGAGATGGCTCAGTGGAATCTCCTGAATTCAATCCCCAGATCTGCCAAAAAAAAAAAAAAAAAATTTCAGTCATTTGTAATTTTCATACCCTGAAGAAGCAAAGTTAAATACTAATGTAGTTCCAAGTATTCTTATGAATATCATATGATCCCTATGAATATGTACCTACTGTCTTCACTCACATAAAAATATATGCACCTTTATGTATTGCTTCAGCACATCTTATCTCAAATTTTCTACAAAGTTCTTGAGTTTTGGAATGAAACAGTCTATTTCATATCCTGATATATCCTACCATGTTTCAAAGCTTCTTTTATATAATAAAACAAGCTGGCAATCAATAATATGTTTTTAGTTAATGTTAACCTTAGTATCTTGTTTTTTCTAGGGCTTTTTAACATCTTACTAAACAAAGGACAAGGAAAGCAACCAGGTTCTTCAAATAGAAGTAAAAATAAAAACGGAGATGAAAATCCTAGGTGATTCAAAACTCAAAAAACAAGTATAATAAAAGCATAATCTATAATAAAGCTTAAGAACTTAAACTTATGATTGGACTTTATATCAAAACAGTTAACTGGAAAAGTATATTGCTGGATTAATTTATTAAGCTAGTTGGGCTTGCAAAGATAGAGGACGCTGACTGAAATATTTGTATCACAAGTCCTACTTCCTGTTTTGACAAATAAAAGAGCAAGATATGCAATGGAGGAGGCAGAGAGTGGTATCTTAAATTTGCTGAGTGAAGTACTCTGGTCTCCTCTGGAGAGTTGCTCAGTGCCTCACCACTGTGTGAGTACTCTTTGCGTAGTTAAGGAAGGTGGATATGATACCTCAGTATTTTAAATAGTTACCCTCTTCTACCTTCTCAAGTACAGATAGTTTGATCAATTTAACTACTTCAACAAGTACCTGAACTGATATAACTAATTTCAAAGTGGCTTCTGAAATATTCCTAGAATTCTTGGTGAAAGCACAGAACCTGCAGATGGAGAGATAGCTCAGTAGAATAAGCCCTTGTCTGGCAAGTGCAAGGTCCTGAGTTGAATCCACAGTAGCACCCCCTCCCCAAAAAGCACAGAACCTTAACTCAGTTACCTTAAGTAGCTGTTTTCCAATTGTTGGGCTCATCTTTTCATCAACCATAAGAATCACAATTCCTCTGTCATCCATCCCCCTTCTTCCAGCACGACCAGACATTTGAATGTATTCACCAGAGGAAATCTGAATGAATGGAATTAAAATTCAGAGTTTAGGAGATAAAATGGTAAAAACATACTCTTAAATTTTCACTTATTACAAAATTCACAAGTACAAATTATATCTTCCAAGAAAGGAACATGATAAAAAATACGAGCTTTTAGGACTGCTAGGAACAGGTCTCAGGATAGAGTGCTTGTCTAATATACCTAAAGCCCTGGGATTTCATCCTTCTCATCAGAAAAAAAAAAAAAAAAAAAAAAAAATACACCAGCAACAAAAAATTGTTCAGGAGAGTTTAAATAAAAGCACAAAAATGGAAAATACTTCAGAATACTGTTGCAAACTAAATTTTAGCTCCAAGATGACATAGTCTTAAAACTAAAGTGAGTGCCTGTCTAGCAAGTGCAAGATCCTAAGTTCCATTTCTAGTACCAAAACAAAACAAAACAAAAAATTACTGTAGTAATTTTCTTTTTTTTCTCAAATTTTGAGAAAGTAGCAATGAGACATTTTGAAAACAGGTTACTAGGGCAATTATAATAATTAACAAAATGCATAATGTTGTCTTTGTAGTAGTTATTCATAGTACAAGACACAAAGATATCTTGTCTAAATACTATTAAAGACTTTCTTCTCATTGAACTAAGAGAAAAGTAGCTGTATATCTATGCTAACTATTTTGCATTATATGTTTTCATATATACCACAGCTACCAGGAAACTGGCTAATGCACAAGCATTAAAAAAACGCTTTCAAATACATACTTAAAAAAAAAGTAAAGGCTAACAATACACCAAATTCAATCAAACACTAATTCTTCTTTTTTAGCTTATCCTAAATTATGTAAATTAAGGTTTTCTTCAAAACTCATTAATAGGACAGTTTCAATAATTAATACATTGTACATTTGTTAGCTTCTTAGTGGTTAACCATAGTACAAGATGCAGACAGGATATTCTGTCCAAACACTATTAGTACAAATCTTTCTACTCACTGAATTAAGCGAGTGTAGCTATGTATCTATCCTTACTATTCTGTATACACAAATACAAAATGGTCCTTCCTTTTTATCCCCAAGCACTAATTCTTGAGAGCTTGCCTGAAGATGCTAGCAGGGAAGTACAGCTACTCATGTACCCAACAGAGGACCAGTCTTCCTTTGTCAGGGGTGGTCATCTTCTTTGAGTGTGCAGCTTTGGGAGGGAAGCACAAGGAACACTGAGGGAGGAAGGGGACTCGCCTAGCCAGCCAGATCAGCTGAATCAACCCTGGCAATCAATGGGGTGACAGAGGTCCCAGCCACATCACCCTCACATCTCTCAGTACTAATTCTAGTTTCAATATAATTAACTTTCTGAATCTGTAAAATGAGATGAACATAAAACTCTTAATAAAAAGCACAATTATTGGTTTATGTCTTTGGAGTCTAATAAAAGTTCATATATTATTAAGAATAATCTGGTAAAAGAAAGGTTGGCAATCTTCCTATATACAGGTTTCCAGGGCAGCATGCAACCACCTGAACACTGGGAAAAGGTATACGTGTAAGAATATGTGTGTGTGTGTGTGTGTGTGTATTCCTCCTGTGAAAAAAACTCTGAATTCCACTAAAACAAAACAAAATTATGATTAAAGAAAATTTGTGGCTAAAGAAGTAAGACTGTCTGAGCCAGAGAGATAGCTCAAGGGTCTAAAGCTCCTGCTTAGGCAAGCTTAGACAGATGCAGTGGACTGTGGCTCAATAGTGGCACCACATGCCACACCAGCCCCACCCTTAAGAGTGGGCTGAGCCATGCCCCTTGCAAAGGATATAAGAATATCTATGTTAATCAGGCCCAAGATTAACACATACCTGACCATATGGGAAGTATTTTGAAAAACCAGTCCAATGAAAAATTTCAAAGAATACAAGAACATTGTTACACTGTACTATACTAAATTTCTAAATTTCATAATTATGATTTCAAAAAAAATGTTAATTTAAAATATAAAATTTGAAAGCTTGGTTGCTTTATTAAAAATCGCACCCTAGAAATCAGACTTTTTTCAATTTCAAAAAGTTAACCCAATGGTCATGAAGCAGTATCTTCACTCCATGTATTCCTTGACTTCTGTTAAAACAGGAGAACACTGGCCTTTGACAAGCAAGAGTCTCTAAGGGTCTTAAACTCCGCTTGCTGTATTAGGGTTAACAACTCTTATGGGTTATGCCAAATGCTGCCTGATTCTTTCTGACTACTACAACTTTTTTAAAGCTACTCCTTTTAATTTTTGGCCCTTGATTATTTAACTTGGTTTTAAAGTGAAGCATACAGATTCTGCAAAAAAATTAAAAATAAAAATAAAGTGAAGCATAGCACCAATCACTTGCTTACATCCTGACCCTCCTTTCTATTAACAAATGGTATTTCATCAAATAAAATCCATCTTCCTCAGGCACAGAGAGATTTTTGATCCCTGGCTAGGGTCAGGTGAGCACTTCAAACCTCCAGCCTGAAATCGACATAAAAAGATAGCTCTCCGGCCTCTATTGTATACCATAACAATAAAGGATGAAAGTCAAAGGGAGATAGGTGAGGTAAGATAGAAGAAATAAAGGCAGGAAGGGCTACAGGAAACAATAATTTTACAGTAATATATTGTACTTACAAAGTTCCCCATGGCTATCTCTCTGTATTCTCTACGTTTGTGTACGTTTTTTTTCCTTCTAGGTCCCTCACATCCCAAATCCCTTAAATATATTTTAATCAATTAACAGTTTACCCCTAGCATCACTCATCATTTGGGCAGGTGTCATTGCAACCAGTTAATTTTTTGTATTTTATAAATTTGACCATATTGTTATTTTTATATTCCTTGTCATGTTACCTTCTAAAAATAGAGGAAAAAATTGTGCAGGGGCCATGCTAATCTTCTCTGTATCGTTCCAATTTTAGTATGTGTTGCTGAAGCAAGCACAGGAAAAAATTTAATTTTTGATCATCCTGCATTTAAATAATTGGACTGTTAAGTGGTTAAGCCCATAATTTAGCTTAGTTGATTAAGGGCAGGCAGAAATCTGATCTTAAAGGAACAGACTGGGGGAACCACCCTCTCGGGCCCCCCTCCTGTCCCTCTCTTGGACAGGAGCTTTCTTTCCCTCAATAAATCTATTCTGCTCATAACCTCTGTTTATTCCTAAAATTCATTCTTCAGTTTTAGAGAACACGAACTCATACAGGTCAGGTCCAGAGATCATTTTTCCCTATGTCATTTGGAGGTTCAGCTTATCGTTTGGAGGTCACCCACCCGAGATCAGTTTTTTCCCTGTATCATTTTGGAGAGTCCCACCGAGATCATTGGATGGAGGTATGAATTTGCTTTTCTTTCATAAATTCTGAATTGGGACTTGCTTAAGTAACAAACCTCTGTTTCAAATGTTTATGTTTTTGCCCAATGCTATGGTTGTTCATGCTTTGCCTCATACAGTTTTGTTTCACAGTACTGTTAAAATGGCTTGTAATTGTTTTTGCTTTGTCTTTTATAGTTTTGTGAAAATGTTGGTCAAAATGTTGTTGGTAAATCCTAAGTTAAAACATGGAAATGTTATAAGGTTATATTTCTTTAATGGGATATTTTATGACTGTTGTGTACTTGTATGAGTTGTATTTGAACTAGATGCTAGCTGGGGAGATGGCTCAGTGGAATAAGCGCTTCCCTGGCAAGTGCAAGGGTCTGAGTTCAATCCCCAGTTCCTCCAAAAAAAACAAAACAAAACAAAAGTGAACTAGATGCTAAATGTACTGGTATTCCTTGAGTTTGGATAGTAGTGCTTGAGGGAATGATGTTGGGACTCCTGGTGAATTGCATGTAAACCTCTGTAAAATGGGACTCTTCACCAGCTCAGTCTTAGAAATATACATGCCTGTATATGAAACACGGGACTCCTTTTGCCAGTTAAATAACATTAGGTCGGCAGCTGTTCTTAAAGACTTGGAGGACAGGTTTCACTGGGATTGACTGGTTCTGATCCCCCTCTACATGCTAGAGGGAACGTCAGTTTCCTTCTTTTGACTTTGCTCCTAATTTTCCCCACCTCTTTGTACTCTCCTTTTTAGAGGAATGTAAAATTAGGAAAACTCTGACTGTTGTCAACTATGTGAAGCCCTTAGAAAATGAGCATTTGGGGTCGGGGAGATGGCTCAGTGGAATAAGCACTTCCCTGGCAAGCGCAAGGGCCTGAGTTCAATCCCTGGATCCACAAAAAAAAAAAAGAACATTTGTTAATGCCAAAGACAGGGAAGTCATTTTAGAAAAAGGACACATACCCCATCTCTGGGTCAGATGAGACAAAGAGGACTATGCCCATCCAGGAGGACACATATAAAAGCCATGTCCTGGCTTAGTGTTCTGGGCAGGTCTCCTTTGGGAGGCTAAACCTGAGACACAGTGGAGAGAACTGATTTCTGGGTGACACCAGGAGGAGCTATCTCCAAAAGCAGCACACTTATGGGATCAAAACATGTTTAGTGTGAGGAAAGATTCAACCTTTTCTCCTAGGTCTAATTATTTAGGTGTGTAAGAGATAAGTTATGGACCTTAAAGCCTTTATTGTAAAGTGCTAGACTTTTAACTATCCCTTATAGAATTAGGACAAACAGTGGTTACTCTGCCAGCTAGGAAATGCTCTTAGAGTAGCTGCCACTCTTTGAAGCAGAGGACAGGTTTCCCCAACTGTTCTTTGGTGAATTCTCATTGAAGCCTATGGCTGATGGAATGTTGACCAGAGAAACTGTTGCATTCCTTTCTGGAGACATCTCTGGTTGTGTGGGCCAAAAGAAATCGAGACTACCTGAGGGGTTATGGCCATACCCGAAGGTTCCTTGGTGGAAACTGGCTCTTAACCACTGAAAAATCTCCACTTACCTATTGTACTTTTTCTCTCTGCTAGTAAACTAGAAATTTTACCTGAGATTTTCATCAGAACAAGTTAATGAGTCATTCACTCAGAAATAAGTCAGACAGCTTGCAATAGGGGTTATTAGGGGAAGTTTACATCTGTGCCTTACGTGCTAACTAGCTGTATTGTGTTTTTATTAACCTGTAAAATGTAAATGCTAGATGATAAACATAAGTTAAACCTGTGAGCTTCAAGGTTAAATTTTGTCTGGAAATGAGTGTCTGGAGACTTGGCTCAACGCACATGGGGCGAAATCCCTCCAGTCAATAGTTCTATCTCTAGAAGAGATCGTTGTAACTTGAAGTGCTCACTTTAAATTGACCTTTTATGCCATAGCTATGCTTCTTTCTGCAGACATTCTGGTCACTGGACCAATTGTAACTTATATTCACAAATGGTCAGTGAAGGGCTTGTGAGACATTCAGGAGGTAAGAATCTGCATCAGTTCGAGGGTGGATAGGGTGGTGGGACCTAGTCTCTTCTCTCCAACAGGAGCAGCCACCTGCTCTGGAGAGGGTTACTCAAGGGATGCCTTAGGGGAGGGAATCAACTAGAAATAAGGAAGGGGAACGCCCTAAAGTTTCATATTGTATTCCAGATATGGGGATCTCACCGTTAAAGGTCTCTTACTTCTTTAGATTGTGCTTTATTAGGCACGGAAAAAAAGACTTGATTCTTACCTGTTAAAGAAGCTGTTTAATCCAAATGGAATGCAGAAGTATAAATTATGAGGCTATTTTATAATGAGAAAGATGATGTAAAAAGGAAAATGGTAAAAATGTCTTCAGATCTGGTTTGTATCAAAAAGGATATTGTTATTCAATAAAGTTTTGGAAGTGTAGATATGAGCAACAGGAGAACCAGGCAGCTCAGGTGCCTGAGGCATCACTGTCTTGGAGCCTAAGGACGAGGCAGCATTGAGCACAGCCTCCCCCACCAATACTGAAAGTAAGGTTTCCCCTATTTGCCTTTCTAGTCTAGAGGGTGTGGACAGGTGTAATCCAGGCCTCTACAGGGCTACGCCCATTCTTAGCTGAATCTGTGTAAGCTTTTCAAGGAAAATACTCTTTAAAGAAAGAAAAGACAATTTGGAACTTCCAGAGTTCAAGTGCCTTAGATGACCCTGATAAGTACATTGATGTCTTCAAGGGACTTATAGACTAGATTAGAGAGATATAATGTTAATGTTAAACCAAGCTTTGACTTTTATGGAAATATGGTCCATAAAAGCATTACAAGCTACTATTGCATTTCAAGAGGAATATTACATTGTTATAAGGAGCCAAAAGATAGACAACCAGTGGAATCCCACTGGAACCTGAGCAGCCAGAGCCCTGCTGGCCTAATTGCCAGGCAGAAAAACTAAACAGGACATTTTCTTTCAACTATGTATTCTTGAAGGTCTAAGAACTTAACCAAGCCTTCTAGTTATCTGAAATTTTAGCTATTTACCAGGAGAAAGATGAATACCCCTCTGATTTCTTAAAATGTTTAATAGAGGCACTGGTAAAACATACTTCATGAGATGTTAATTAAACAAAGGGACACATTACTCTTACAGATTAGGAGCCACAAAAGATAGCTTTTGCTCCAGACAACTCATTTGATACTTTGCTAAAAACTGTTTAAGTGTTCTGTAATTGGAACTGGGAGAAAACCAGGGAGAGAAAACAGACAAAAAATGGCTACTTTTGCGGCCTCAAAACAGACGCTAAATCTGAATCTCTGGGCTCCAAGAAGAGCTTGATGACGATGACGTTCATCTGCTACTGCTGTCAGAAGCCAGGCCACTATAAAAAGAACTGCCTTAAGAGGCCCACAAGCCATGCCCTGACTACTAAGGCAGCCTCTAGAAGTGAGACTGCACTCTCCAATTTCTCAAAATTTGTTCTTTCCTAAAAGATACCAAAACCCAGGTAATCGTGTGGGTAAAATCTATAACAAATATGCTAGATTAAGATCCCTTTAACTGGGATCCACTAGATTTTGTCTATATATTGCTCAGTGGACCTCAGTATCTAACACGAGCTGCAGAAGTAAAAAGGGTTTGCAAGAATGAATTGGTCTCAGTTGAGGTGTTCCATAATAAAAAGGATACAAAATAGAATTATAGATGGAAAAGGAGAATGGCAATACTAGCATGTAGCAGCCTACAGAAATGAAGGCCAGTCAGAAAACAGAAGAAGTTATGCTTTCCTACATTCAGACAGAGAGAAGGGACATTTCAAGAAAAAATGTCCAGAGCTCTAGAGAAGGAAAAAGAAAGTGTTTATGATGGAGTCAGAGGAAGTTTCAGACTGAGGTGGTTATGTGTCTTCCCTCTCAGACTGGGGGAACTCATGTTAACTTCCAAAAGCCTATGAAACTTTCAACAGATGCTTATGCAGATTTGTCAGTAGTTACACAGCCAGTGGCCCCACTAGCCAACTGGAGAGTACTTGGTGTTTTCCCTATTTCTGGCAATTTATGTGCGCCAGTAATAATAGGAAAGGCCAGTTTGTTTAAAACAATACACAATGGTCATGGAAGATAAAGGGATTAAACATCACATTTAAGAGATACCTGCTAATGGACCTACAAAAGGTTCTAACTTGTCTCTTTCATAATTATCCTGTTGTGATTATTAACCCATGCATGTTTGTTTCTTTGGCTTTATCTTCTCCAGATTCAAAGTTGTAATGAAAATGCCTGTTCTCTACTGAGGGCCTTTAGATAGAACCTCTGAAGAATATATTTGACTGCCGATCAACAACTATGACCCCTTTCAGCATGAAGAAGCCAGAGCAGTCATTGCACAAATCCCTCACGACAGTTGGGGTTACTTCTTCAGAGGGGGGAATCTTATAGGCAGTGGAGTTAGATAGAAATATTCTAGGCAGTCAGACAGGGCCAGGCCCTCAAGGAGACAAGGTGACTTTGCAACTTTGAAGAGACAGACACTCCCTATGGGCCACACCTCAAGACTAAAGACAAAAAGAAACATAGCCACATACTTCAGAGATTGATATTCTAGATAAGTATCAATCACTTTGAAAGAGCCTAAATGAGTCACTAGCCCAACCCCCAACAGGAAGAGACCCTGTCCCATATTCATGCCCACTTGCTATGTGACTCCTTTCCCTATTTGTTCCTGAACTTAATTTTACCTGAGCAATGGTGCTTGTAATCTCATTGGTTAATCATGGTTTTGTCCCACTTCTTGTCCACCTAAGTGAGTTCCCATGTCTTTACCACCTTAAACCCACCTCACCACATGGTTTTCCTCTATAAAAGTCCCTAGAAAAGACAGCTTCCTGAGGAACCACCCTCTCGGGCCCCCCTCCTGTCCCTCTCTTGGACAGGAGCTTTCTTTCCCTCAATAAATCTATTCTGCTCATTAAAAAAAAAAAAAAAAAAAAAAAAAAAAAGGAACAGACTGAGAATTCAAAGAATGCTTTTGGGTAAAACATTTGAGATCTCTCAGCTTAAATAAAAAAGCTAGCTTCATGCTTTCTACCTGTGAAATGGGCAGCTATATATCTGGGAGCAAGCCATCCTTTTTGTGTAAACTAAGATCAAAATAGAATTCTCTATTCTATGAATTTCCAATCCCTGAAAAAAAAAAAATTTTAGCCCTAAAAGATAAGGCTGGAGGGCTCACAATTTTTTTTTGCCTTATTAAACTTCATAGCTCTTAAAAAATAAAAAAAGTTCCCAAGTTATAGAAAATTTGGAAGACATAATTTCTAAAGAGAACTGACTTCCCTCAAGCTTATCATACCTTATAATTAAAAAAAGTCAAGAAAAAGCGCTTTCTTTGCCTTTACAGTTCTTCTGTGCAACATTACAGGGCTCAATTTGTTATTACTGCTCAAAACTTCACTAAGCATTAATAAATTTCAAACATAAAAGGGCAAAGAAAGGACTAGAGCAGTAAGTTGGTACTTGTCATTAATTGGTTCCACAAGGAAAACAAAGTTCCAAACAATCTGTTCTGGAGGGAAAAGGCAGGGAGCCACCAGAATTTAGACAACTCCAAGTTCTAGCTTGCACGTGAACTAGCAAACAAGCACTGAAACAAATTTCCACATGAAAACGACGTAAGTAGCACATACGATGAACTTCAGAACAGTTAAGTACCAAGATATGTCTCACACTGAATGCTCAAAAGACTGCTCTTCCACCCCTGGCTTTACCCTCCCACAAATGCTCCACTGCCTGTCTGGCAAACATCCATCTCTGTTGCTGCTTTTTTAAGGGCTCCTGTATAGAGCATTTTCTGGCTCATAGTATAAAACTAAATTCCTTTCTAAGCTATATCCTTCTATAATATTTAGACATAACATGATCAGATATATCCATCAGCTCTGACCCAATACTAAATTTTATTAAAGGGGCATAAGTGCCTACCTGGGGGCTATCTTCCTAGACCTAAATAAATTTTAAATTTCAGGGCTGGGGATATAGCTCAGTAGTAGAAGTGCCTGCGCACAAGGTCCCAAGTTCAATCCCTGGTACCAGAAAAAAACAAAAAAACTAAATTTCATCAAAGCTAAGATTATTTTTAGTTTTTGTTTTTTTGTTAGTGCCCTAGGATCTATCCAACTTTTAAAACCATATTTTAAATGTGCTAGTTACTTTTTGAAAGGAGTACTTGCCTCTAGTTTCAAGATCTACTTTTTAATACCAGTTTACTATTTCACCCAAGATCCCAACTTCCTCTGTTTCTTCTGTGTTGGAAAAGACAAATATGCAAATCTGTCTGCATTTGTTTTAAACCCAGAGGGCAAAATAGTAATGTGCAACTCTAGTCATTTTAGTAGTGGTATTTTAATACCTTACACTGTCAAAAATTCTAGATTTAAAATGTTCTAATGCATTTGTGAATCATTTGTACACTTATTTCCCACCACTAAATTCCTTAACCTAAAGGAGTTTACTTCTCTAGGAAGGTGTGGGAAAGGAAAGTACAGGGCAGAAATGAAAGGACCCACAGGCTCCTCTTGAACTTCTTACACAGCCTGAGTATTTCTTAGAACTAGAAGTATTTCAGATTTTTTACTTTTCTTTTATGGATTTTGGAATATTTGCATAAGTGTTACCAGTAGAGCATTCCGAATATGAAAATCTGAGATCTGTACTACAGAATCTGAAGTGTTCTGGATATGCACACTGTTCAAGTTTCAGATTTTGAACGATGTGGATTCTCATAGTAGGGAAGCTCCATCTGTATTAGCACAGGTACAAGTTTCTAATCATATGAGCAAAAGTCATTTTAGATAAAACAATAACACAATATGTTAATTACTTACCCATCGAAAATCTTTCCCATCAAATTTACGGGCATTTGTAAATAAAACAGTTCTAGCTGGCATATTAATTCCCATAGCAAAAGTCTCTGTCGCAAATAAGGCCTAAATAAATTATATAATTAAATCATGTCTTTAGCACAGAAAATTTTCAAGTATAGAAAATGTTATTAATGCAATCAGTTAGACTATTAGCATCTCTTAGCTCATAGACAAGGTTTGCACTAATATCAATTAGAGAATTTTCATGCCTGTATCTTGCCAGCGGCTCAGCAGCATAAGTGCCTGCCTGGCAAGTGCAAGGTCCTGAGTTCAACCCCCAGTACAAAACAAAAATAGCTATTTATTCACTAAAAAAAAAAACAAAAAAAAAACACAAAGAACCACATGAAATAAAATTCAATTAATAACCTGGGTATACAATTACTTTTTTGGTTCAAAAATATACCATGTTTGATTTGAATATATGCTCTTGGACGTTTCTAAGAACAACACTTTTTTTTTTTTTTGGTCTTTTTGAGACAGGGTCTCACTATGCAGTTCAGGCTGACCTTAAGATCAGTTTGTAGCTCAGGTTGGTCTCGAACTCACAACAATCCTCTGCCTCAGCTTCCCGAGTGCTGGGATTACAGGCATGCGCCACCACACCTGACTAACACTGTTTTATGTACAATCAGTCTATCAGAATATTGTTATTCTTTAAAAGAGTCTATAAAATTGAAACTTAAATATACAGGAGCAATCCACTTTCCAGACTCCCATCTGTCCATCTCACACAAAACTTCTTTTATCTCTCAATAAATTCTTTCTACTCTTAAAAATTATAATGAAGAAGGAAACACTAAAGTTTTCCAACTTTAGGACCAAAATATGAATACTGACCAATTACTTTGCTTTTTCATATTCATTTTAAGGTTCTCACAATAAAATGCTCGCATGATTTAAAAATTTTAGTGACTTTTCATGTGTAGCTATATAATTATATGTTGAGGTTGTTTACCTTTTTTTGGGCAGAACCAGGGATTAAACTCAGGCCCTTGCACTTGCCAGGGAAGCACTTATTCCACTGAGCCATCTCCCCGGCCTATTTACCATTTTTAACACTGAGTATAGGCACCACCACATTTTTTTTTTAACTATATTAGATTCTCAATGGGTTTAATCAATATTCAAAAAACTTTTCCCTAAGTTTAACAAATCTTTTTAAATTAATTATTTCTATTTGTATGTAAGAAGTCTAGTTACTGAAATAATCCTTTGTATAATCATTAAAAAGCTTACTATATACAAAATAGTGGTTAACATTTCTTACTGGAATAAACTAATGATTTTTTTTTCACACCACTCCAAAATTCATTAAGTATATTTCATATAAAACCCAAGTTCATTATGTTAATATTCCATAACAGCTTTTAAAGAAACAACAAAATAATTTCCAAAGTACAAAACTGTCTATACATACTTGGCATGTGGTACAGTGTATGTAGCACACCTTGCTAACATGGGCAAGGTCCTAGGTTCAATTCTAAACAATGCATAAACAAAACAAAACTACCTATAAATAATGTTCACTATCATTTTCAACATGTACACAGAACACAATTCTTGAGCAGAATAAATAAAAATAATATCATACCTTTATCAATCCTTCAGAAAAGAGTATTTCTATAGTTTCTTTCAAAATAGGAAGTAAACCACCATGGTGAATACCAATCCCTCGCTTCAAAAGAGGAAGTACATGTTCAACCTGTGATTTTGGAGTAACATTAATAACATCAGGAAAGGGAATTCAAGAATGTTAAGCTCACTAATTAAGAAAAATAGGTAATTAAACAGGAAATGATTTTTGTTTAAAGAAACTGCTGAGAAAAAGCTTTTCAGAATAAAATTAAAGCCCAATCCAACATTCCCACAGCATAATAAACAACATAACAAAATTCTGGCTTACGTTTCTTTAACCTGAACACATAAGCACATTTAATTAAGTTTTACAAATGATTTCTTTTTGGCACAGGGTCTCACTACAGAGTTCAGACTCATAGTGAGTGATCCTGCCATCTCAGCCCTCCCCTGCTCTGTGATTATAGGCATGCACCACCATGCCTGAACTTGTCTCTGGGGATGGGGCCAGCACGGCATGTGGTACCAGGGATCAAACCCCAGTCCCTTTGCCTGCCTAAACAGGTGTAGTCCACTGACCTACCTCACCAGCCCTACAAATGCTTTGTTTCTTCAAAATTTCACTATCATTTTTTCCCCTCAAAATTAATGAGCCATGACTGCAACACTTGTATCTGTGTAAAAGGGCCTGGAAAGGGCTTTAACCCTGCAGTTCCAGCTACTTGGAATGCAGAGGCAGAAAAAAAAAAAAATCACTTGAGTTAAAAGCCAGCTTTTATTTCTTTTTTATGCATTTAGTACAGGGTCTCCTTATGCAGATTAGACTCAGTGATCCTCCTGTTTTCAGCTTCCCAATTACTGGGATTACAGGAGCATGCTACCATACCCAACCAGTCTCAGTTGCCATCTCAGTGCACCCAAGGGGCAGGGCTGGCACAGCATGCCAGGGATCAAACCCCAGCCCCTGCACATGAAAAGCCTGGGGAGATAGCTCAATAGAATAAGGGCTTGAGTTCAATTCCTGATTCCATCCAAAAAAAAAAAAAAAGCCAGCTTTTAACACAGTAAGACTCTTCCTTTTAAAAAAATAGGCAAATTGATTCAAAATATATTAGATAAAACATATTTAACATAAATATGTATTTCATTTAAAAACAGACATTCTCCAAAAGGTCATTAAATTCTATCAGTAATATGGTAGGGTAACAAAGATAAAAAGAAATAACTCAGTCCTTTAATACTAGTAATTCAGCTGGGAAGAAAAAAAAAAATTTAAATATCATCTTAAAAGTCAAGAAGCGCCAACATTTTGTCCCTAGCCTTTCAAGGTCAGCGAAGACTCAGGACATAGGAGAACTTGTACTGTAACATCATGAAACTTAGTTGAGCTCCAAATTTTCTGAACAAAGAGATTATGGAGCCACAAAGGAAAGAGATCGAAGTTCTGTAGTGTGCCTGGGGAGAGTCACATAGAGAGAAGACTTTCTCTCAGGCTCTCACAGAGAGCAAACTGGTCAAGCATTGACCATGACTCATCCACATGGATGACACAAAGGATCTACAGAATAAGGTACAGGACTACAAGATAAACCCTGAGGGGACTTCACTGACCTCATAAGAAACAAAAAGTACATGTGTTGGTATATAAGTCTTGCTTTATCTAGGTCCTAACCATCCAGCAGAAAAGTATAAAAATGAAGTATACACCACAGGGCCATAATAATAAGTTGAGCTGTAAATGGCTATGGTCAACAACTTCTTCGGATAACTCACTATTGTTGTGGAATGCTGGACTGTGTTGGATTGTGTTTTTGAGTTCAAGCACCTAAGTTAGTTTAATGACAATGGAGGGCCCATCTTTGACAGGTGTAGACAAAGGAAGGGGTATAGAAAGGAAGAATCATGATGTGTGTGTACGGACAGTACAGTTGGGATAAATAATGCCGTGCTTCTACATAATTCTATGAGAGGCAAGATTTGCACTAATGGTGGTTGGACAGGATATTATGTCAGCTTCTAGTACTAGGGACAACCACTAGGAAAATAACAAGGTAGAAAGTATTAATTATTGAATCTTTGATGTAATTCAGGTATAAAAAATAAGACACGCAAACAGCTACACTCTCTTAATTTACTGATAAGAGACATATGCTATAATGTCTGTAAATATAATATCATGTATGCACCTTCTATGATACCAAAACATTATGAAAACAGTTTGCAATGTATTAATTTATCAAATCCATCTTGTCAAGGAATCTTAAAACTGTCTCATTGATATCTGTATTTCAATAAAACAAAAGTCAAGAAGCACCCTACTGTACTCATGGCGGGCCCCTTCTCAAAGTGTTTATTCATTCACAGTAGTGAAATTTTTCTTTCATACAATGTATCTTTCATGCATTTGCTTGGTCTAATGCAGTTCTCAGCTTTGAATCAGCAATCATGTGGGAAGCTTTCAAAAGATTATAAAATCAGGACATAAACTAGACCAATCAGGACATAAACTAGACCAGCTGTATCAGAATACAGGTGTTGCAGGCAATTATCAGCCCACTGCATTATTCCCACATAATTTCAATAAAAAAAGAAAAGCACTTGTGAACTTTCTTATTAAACACATAATTTTCATTTGGTGTACTCTGTATTTGGTTATTACATGGTCTCACTGTGCAGCTTGAACTCACAGTGATCCTCCTGTTTTCAGCACTAGGGTTACAGTCATGTACCACCATGCCTGGACTCTGTGGCTGGCTCATCCTGCCCGGTATGTGGTGCGAGGGATCGGGGATTGAAACTTGGTTCTATGCTTACCTAAGCTTACCTAAGCAGGCACTTTAGTCTGCTGAGCTATTTCACTAGCCCCTATGCTAGCTTTTAGAAAAATGTATCTTCAGGAACAAAAATCTTTCCTAGCACTTTCTCAGCAGGTTAAAATATGAGTTAAATTACTTCAGTGTGTATTGTAATACATGTGTGGCGATGTACAAACAGTGCAACATAGAAACAAAATTGAGAAAAGTTACTACATGCTATGTATTAATATTCATATTGGTAATAAAATAATTCACCTGAGGAAGCTTTTTATCTTCATCAGACAAGCAGTCAATTGCATTGCTGAATACTTCTTCAACCATCTTCTTTTCTTCATCTAGAAGAAAATACAAGGACACTTTTTTTTTTTTTTTTTTTTGGTGGCAACGAGGATTGAACTCAGGCCCTTGTACTTGCTAAGGAAGTGCTTATTCCACTGAGCCACCTCCCTGGCCCCAAAGGACACATAAATTTTAAAACGAGTCAGTGATACCAAACTTCATATTTCCAAGTATAAGTCTATAGAGAATAGAAGTTAAAAATGAGTATTTAAGATGGACAAAAAGTTGTTAAAAAGCATCACAAAACAAATAAAACTTACTGCCTTTCAACACATAGCAGACTTAACTTATGAAAAAAGGTAAATAAAAATAGTACTAACTATACTAAGTGCTTCATAAAGAGTATTTTACTCTAATAATTACTGAACACAGGAACTACTATTATACCTATTCTGCAGCTAAGGAGAGTGAGGTGAAGTACAAATAGCACTAGTATTAACTTCTAGTAGTAACAATTCCAGCGTCCACTCTTTAAGCTATTACACTGCTTTCTTGTCCTATATCTAAAAAATACTAGGTACTCAACAAATATTGATTGAAATAATCAATACATAATCCTTAATCCTAGATTTAAGTGTATTTGGCACCAGCAAAGAAAAATCATTTCTAAGCAGAGGAATTCACTCATAATAAATAAAATATTATTGGCATAAAAGGGTATTCAAGTTATCTGCCATTTTATTTAACCCACAGAAAAGAATTGACTTTAACACGCATAGCATACCTGCTTTGATTTAAAACAATTACAGTTTGGTTTTGAATAAGTCAATACATCACGAGGTACTCCCAGAACTCTGTGAGGCTGAGGCAAAAGGATTTCAAGTTCAAGCCCAGCCTGGGCAATTTAGTGAGACCCTGTCTCAATATAAAGTATTAAAAAAAAGTGCTGGCAATACAGCTCAATGCAAAAGCTCTGGATTGAATACATAGAATTGGGAAGAAAAAGATACTACTTATCACTCTAGAATTACAAATGTTAGAGGCAGAACCTAATGACAAGTAAGATAGTAGCTAGCAACTTGCAATTTACAGCCAAGCTGTGCTTCTATCTGGCTGTGTGACTTTACATGAGGTACATTCATAGGCCATGTATATTTTCTAGACGTTTTATCACTTTGAGAATTTCAGTATAGTTAAGCAAAAGGCAGGTTTTCTGGTTTGCCTTTCTCAAGCAATGAATGACAGTATTTTCTCTAACAGAAGGTATTCTGAGCAGGTGACTTACCCTGAAAAGAGTAAGAGAAAGCTGGAGATATGGATCATTGCTTTTTTGCCTAGCATACATGAACCCAACCAATCCTTGTTGAAACTGGGCCAAGAACTACAGTAATGAAGTACAAGAAGGTATGATTCTAATGTTTCTCAGTATTGTTCTATGAACTGAACATATGGCAGTGTACTTTGCATTATTTGTAAGGGAAGAATAAATTATAAATCAAGGCCTCTTAAAGGATGCTGAACATCCATCGTAACACTAAGAAATACACAGATACAAGAAATATATGCTTTGTTCATTCTCATGCACCACTAACACTATGGAAATTATGCAATACCTGTGTTGAAATCCAGTTTGGTCATTTGTAGAGCATAAGCTTCACAATCTTTCTTACTAAAACTGAAAATAATTACAGGTTGAAAATTTCTTTCCATAATCATCTTTACAATCTTGAACACATTTGATGGTCCTGTAAAAAAGATCAAATTAGCTATATACCAAATTTAACTCAAATGGATACGCCTAATCGCAGCTAAAAGTATAAAACTCTTAAAATATAGTATAAAATTTTCATTGTTCTGGGTTAAAGCATTCTTGGCTGGTATAACAAAAGGTGAAGCAACACAGGGGGGACAAAGGTAAAACTGGATATAATCAAAGTGAACAACTTTTGTGCCTTAACAGACCTATCAGTAATGTAAAATACGTGGAGAATGGAAAAAAATATTGCAAATCATCTATCTGATAAAGGTCAAGTAATATAAAAAGGACTTTTCAACTCACCAAAAACCAAATTTAGAAATAAACAAAAGGATTTCAAACAAACCCTGCTCCAGAGATATACAAATGGCCACAGAACTCATAAAAAGATGCTTACTATCACTGCCTATTAGGGAAATGTGAATCAGAACTACAAGTATTACTTCATGCACACTAGCACCACTATAAATCAACTGACACATAACAGTAAGTACTGGCAAAGACGTGGAAAAATGGAACCCTCTCATAGGTGAGAACAGAAAATGACCCTTGCCTAGCACACATGAAACAAAATTGTGACACTCACAATTTGATTATCTTCATAAAGTAAGAAAGAAAGACCATATAACTCAATAATTTCACTCCTAGGTTCATTTATACCCACAAAAAGAGAAATCATGTATTCCTACAAAAACCTGTACTACATGCAAGAATATATACAGCAGCATTATTCAGAAGTCAACAACCAAATGTCCTTTTACTGGTGAATAAAAAGTAAAATGTGGCATATCTACATAATGGAATACTATTCGAGTGCAAAATGAATTAATCATGGCATAACAGGGATGAACCTTAAAATCGTCACATTGAGTAAAAAAAAAAAAAAAAAACTCAATCACAAATTATTTTTATAAGAAATATCCAGAAAAGGAAAATCCATAGACAAAAGATGGGTGAGTGGCTGCCCGAGGCCAGGGTGAGTAAGGAAGGGGATGTGAACAACCACTGATACAGATGGGCTTTTCCTGGGGTGAACGGCTTACAAAAATGTTTTGGAATGAGAGAGTGGTGATAGCTACACAACTTTATGAAGACATTAAAAAAAATACCAAGTTGTATATTTCAAAACAGTGAACTCGACCAGGGAGATAGCTCAGTAGAATAAGTGCCTGCCTGGCAAGCACAAAGGCCTTAATTCAAACCCTGGTTCCACTGAAAAAACAACAACAACAACAAAAAAAAAAAGCAGTGAACTTTATGGCATGGGAATTGTATCAAAATTTAAAAAAAGCTAATTATGGTGATATCTACCTAATTATGTGAATATATTAAAAATTATTGAATACAGGTGAATTATATATTATAAATTTTATCTAAATGAATATCATGTAAGAAAGAGATCAGTATTTTATCCATTCTACTTTGTCACATTCCATTAGATCTTTAGCTTCATGAGAAAAACATTAATGAAAGACAAAAATGCCATAGTAATTTGAAAATATAGTTTATAAGTAAAACAATCTATAAAGAAAGTTGCAATTACCTTTGGTTCCTCCTTTCCGCCCTTTCTGGTCTCCTTTTGCCAAATCTCCTGCATCTCGAAGCACTTGCATGGCAGTATTAAAATTATCTTCTCTGAAGTCACCCTGGAATCACAGACTTGTTTTCCTCTGTTTCTTCATGAATGTTAATCATAACTCAAACATTTCTCATGCCTCAAATACAAAGCTTTCTCAAATAATAATAAAAAGTATTAATCGAATAAGATAAGTCAGGGGCCAAAGAAATAGCTCAGTACAGTAAGTGCCTGTCTGGCAAATGCAAGGTCCTGAGTTCAACCCCAGTTACCACAAAAAAAAAAAAAAAAAAAAAAAAAAAAAAAAAAAAAAAAAAAAAAAAAAAAAAAAAAAAAAAAAAAAAAAAAAAAAAAAAAAAAAAAAAAAAAAAAAAAAAAAAAAAAAAAAAAAAAAAAAAAAAAAAAACATCAAAATCACAGAAGTCACTAAAACAGTTTAAGAAATAATCAGTGCTGAGGTAACAAAATGTGATAGAGGAGGAATGAAACTGGGAATGTAAGACATTAGACAGACATATCAAACACATCTGGAACCTTGGTTCTCCAGAAAGGGGCACACTGAGGTGGCAATTGAGACTAGGCATGGTGGTGCACACCTATAATCCCAGCACTTGGGAGGCTGTAAACAGGAGAATCACTACAAGTCTGACCTAGTAGTGAGACCCTGAACACCCTGTAGAACCTTCCCTAAAATATAGAAAAAATAAATAAATCAAATATAATTTTTACTTATTCATTTTCATGAGCTCAGATCTCACTATGGTAAGGGTGGCCCCAAACTCCTGGAATCCAGTAATCCTCCTACCCTGGCCTCTTAGGTAGCTGGAACCACAAGTGTGTGCCACCATGCCCAGGATTAAATATAATTTTTGAAATATGAATATACTCCATATAAGTCAATTTTTTACTTTAAAATTACTTCAGACAAGAGTACCTGCCTGAGTTATTTCCAACTCAAAACCAATAAAATTAAAATATAAACAATACAGTATGGTATTATAGATAGAAGAGTGGCAATTAGAGTGGCAAACAGTTTCTTACATTTTCATCAACCACAAGGTGAAGGCCATCTCCCCCTGCTGGGAAAATGTAGTGCTGCAGTGGAGTGGGTCGATAATCTGTGTAAATTACGTGACAAGGCTATAAAAAGAAAAAAAATTTCATTTCTGCAAAATAAAATTGTATGTTTGATGTACCCAACAGACCTTGAGAAAATGATTGAAACAATGAAAAATAAAATATTATAAAAAGCTTAAACTAGGAAAAGTACAATTAGGCATATTAGATCATATTATCAACTTTGAAGTTCTGAGTTCTGTATATAAAGCCTGATATATGATCTAAACTTGAATGATCTATTACCTTGACAAGGGATCCTGTAGGTACAGACAATGCTTCTGTTTAAGAGCATTACGGTGATAAAAGGATTTCTAAGGTAAAATGAACTTTTGCCAAAGAGGATTTTCGGGGCTAGGGAGACAGCTCAGTAGAATAAGTGCTTCTCTGGCAAGCACAAGGGTCTAAATTCAATCCCTGCTTCTGCCAAAAAAAAAGAGGATTTTCAACTATACTAAAGTAGCAAGTTATTCTATCTCTTCTAGCAAACGAGTTTCTAACCTACAAAACAATATGGGGAATGTTACAAAACTATTCCTGTAAGAGTTCATATTGTTTATCACAGAATTAAGTTTATGAGGACATTTGTGTAAAGGAAAAGACAATGGCATTAAAATAAAAACAATAAAAAATTTAGTACATGTAAATAAATGTTTGTTACACAGTCGATAGCAAACTGCATTACTAAAGCAAAATGTAAAAAAAATCTGTCTTCAAGAAAAAAGTCAAATCAAGCCAAATGCTCAAGCAATGACTAGCTTTTCCTGATACCAAGGCCTAGAAAAGACTGTACTGGACTCAAGGGTCACTGACCCAGTGATACGGTAATTTCTAAAGCTGGCAGATCACTTTTGAAAATCAGATTTGTAAGGCCTTACTCCCACAGATTTAAATGTACTGGTCTTGAGATGAGTCTTAGAAGTTAGTATTTCTAAAAATAACTTGATTTTGATAAGCTGCTTGATACAAACAGTTTCATATTAAATGTCTTCTGTATTCTGAATAGCACTATGAAAAAAGTACAGGAAGGCTATGGTAAGGCAAACTGATAAAATTTTTTAACATTGAAGTCATTAAACTAGAGAACAAAAATACCTGTTTATGTAAATGACAAATCCACTCAGCAAACTGTCGGGCATTTGGAATGGTAGCCGAAAGAAACACGTAGTGGACATTATCAGGAAGCAAAATAATTGTTTCCTCCCATACCACACCACGCTCTGAAAAAAATAAATATACCTTTAAATTCTCTGCCATTTCAGAGGCAATACCTTTCTCTTCAATTTAGTAATTAAGACCTGCTGGTGTTGGTACCTGCCTATATTTCTAACTCTTAGGGGGCTGAGTAGGAGGACCACGGCAAGTTCAAGGACAGCCTAGGCTACACAGTGAGTTCAAGGCCAGTCTGAACCACAAAGCAAGATCTTGTTTCAAAAAATACAAAATTTAGGCCTGGGGAGATAACTTAGTGGTCTAAGGGCCTTCCAAGCAAGCGCAAAGACCAAAGTCAATACCTGGTACTGCATGTCATGCCAGCCTCAGAACCCCAGGCATGCCTTACTGGCCACCGAAACCAGGTATGCTGGTACATGCCTGTAACCCTAGTGCCAGGGAGGCTGATACAGGATAATGACTACAAGTCCAAGGTGCAATAGCAACACCTTGCACCAAATAAATACATAAAAATGGAAAATTTATAAAATTTAGTAATTAAATATGCAGAGGAATTTACAAACATTTTTATCCACAAAACCTGAAACTGTAGTCTTCATCATGAATCTAGTTAGCACACTAAACCACCATAAATATAATTTAATCTAAAACAACCTACAGGATGGTTAACAACCTAAGATTACAAGTCAGAGTTGGAGAAATAGAAGACCCACAAGGCCAGTCAACATTTTGGCCCTAGCCTTTCAAGGTCAGCGAAGACTCAGGACACAGGAGAACTTGTACTGCAACATCATGAAACTCAGGTGAGCTCCAAATTTTCTGAACAAGGAGATTATGGAGCCACAGAGGAAAGAGACTGAAGTTCTAAAGTGTGCCTGGGGAGAGTCATATGAAGAAAAAACTTTCTCTCAAGCTCTCACAGAGAGCAAACTGGTCAAGCACTGGCCGTGACTCATCCACATGGATGACACAGACAAAGGAGCTACAGAATAATGTACAGGACTACAAGATAAAACAACCTACAGGGGCTGGCCAGATAGCTCAGTGGAATAAAGCGCCTGCTTCAGCAGAGCGCAGTGGCCAGCTGGATGCACAGAGACTGCAACTGAGACAGAGTGTGATGGCATGTTCCTGTAAGCCCAGCACTTGGGAGGCTAAAAACAGGAGGATCATTATAAGTCTGATCTATGTAGTAAGACCTTGTACTCCCTGCAGACCCTGTAACAAATGCATAAAAAATAAATACATAAAACAACCTTGAGGGCTAGAGATGTGGCTCAGTATCTGGACTATTTGCCTTGCATGCACAAGGACCTGGGTTCAATCTGTAGCACTGTACATACAATCAGAAACAAAACCTGCGAAGTGTAGGTTCATGATGTGTGTTGGCCCATGCCTGTAATCCCAGTACTTGGGAGGCTGGGGTAGGAGGATCGCTGCAAGTTCAAGACCAGCATGAACTACAAAGTGAGCTCAAAGTCAGCCTGATCAAGATAGGGAGACCTTGTCTCAAAAAAAAGGGGGCAGATTCAAATTGAATCTTTTCTCTCTTTTTTTTTTAAAAAAACGCAACTGGGGATTGAACTCAGGCCCTTGTGCACACCAGGGAAGTGCTTATTCTATTGAGCTATCTCCCTGGTTCCATCAAACTGAATCTTTTCCATCAGCCAAACGAGCCAATGTAACAAGGTAAGGATTTCCACTTCACTTTAAAAACAGAGGTTAATGGAGTTACATAAATTTGGGGATACAGGATTTCTGGCATCATTCATCCAAATTCCCTCATCCTTAGGAGATGAAAAAGATTTCATGAACAAAAGACTTTGAAGTGTGTTTATTAAGATGGAAAACAAAAGTTGATAGTTTCCTCCTTAAAAAAAACAAATCACTACAAGATGCATTAATTTTAAAATCACAACTCTGATTAGATCTTAACTGTATAAATTTTACAAGGGAAAACCAACGATAAATGGTTTTCAGGAAATAATAAATCAGGGCCTTTACTTTTGCAACACAGGAGACCACACCTTGGCCATCCGCTACCAAACATTTAAACTGGAGCCTCAGAAATGCCCAGCATGGCTTTTATGCTAGCTTTTAAAGATAAATCAGAACCAAAAAATTTTATTTTACTTTTTAACAAAAAATGTAATTCATTAAGAAATTAATGGACAGAAACGATAAAAGCCTCTCTTGGCCAACAGCAACATAGGATTCCCATAGTGAGATAAGAGGAAGGGGCTTATATGCTATGCTAAACAAAGTTATATATATGGAAATATGAGAAGTCGGGTAAGAAAGAGTTCAGATTAAACTCTATGCTTATCACAAACAGGATTAACTCTGTTTAAATAAAAACTGAATCTTATTTTAAATGTGTATATTAGACAGTACTTTTTATTAAGTTTACTGGTACATTTTAAGTATACATGACTGCATTTACCACAAGGAATCTGTACCTGTGTGTGACATGACTTTTTTTTCCCCCATTCCCTTCTCCCGTCAACTCTTCCCCTCCTTTACAAAAGCTTTGTTTCTATTTTTTAAATGTGATTTTATTAATGTTTTTATAGCACCCCCAAAATTTGAAACTTTTCCATTATATATAACTAATGAAATAAAGTCTGAGTAAAATGTATTTATAACGTTCTCCTTTCACTCACTTTTACTTCACAATATCCACTTTTTTACCATAAATATGTATTTCATTGTTCCAGTTTAAAAAACTAAATTAAGTCAATAAAAACTGAGAATGTTAGCCAGGTGTAGTAGACAAATATTAATTAACATTATACGAGAAAGTTCTGTATTATAAGCAAGTCAGTTTATTTCATTTGCTTTGCTTGAATTTTCATTTTGCTTGCCCAACGAAAGTTACTATTTAGAAGCTATACTTGAATGAAGTGCCCCGGGATAGTATCTCATCTTATGTTCTCCACAATTTTAAAAAACTGTACATTAACAGAATTATAGAAACAAAAATTGAAAGCAAAATCATCTACTTACTGTTCAAAATTCCTAATGTCAACCTTAAGGGAAATACATGACAAAAACCTAAACTGGGAGGGCTGGGGAGATGGCTCAGCAGAGTAAGTGCTTCCCTGGCAAGCACAAGGGCCTGAGTTCAAGCTCTGGTTCTGCAAAAAAGACAAAAAAAAAAAAAAAGGACCTAAACTGCAGAATTTACCTGAATCTCTCATATAATGAATTTCATCAAATATGACCCAAGCAACTTCTCGCATAACTTCAGAGCCTCTGTATAGCATACTTCTTAAAATCTATGGAAAAATTTAGTAAGATTTAGCAGATTTTGACAAAACATTCAACATTTAGACAAAAATCTCTTTTTCCACCAGGGAATTGTAGATCCTCTTTTGTAAATGCAAGCATTAAAAATGTTAAGAGTTCTATTTCTCTGACCTCCCAGAGTTACTAATCAGATACTAGCCATGGAGAGAACTTGTACCTCTCCCTGTTCATCTGCACTATGAAGCCACCTTCTTCTATGCACAGCATCTCCCAACGCCACATTTTCTATGCCAGAGGAGGACTTCAATTACCTCCTGTCTGATATTGTTCACCCATCTCAGCCATGGCTCCTTCACAAATGGTTATTTACTAGCAATTATTCTCTTGATTTTTGGATTTAAAATTGTTAAGGACAGATTATGAACTTATACTGGGCACCAAAAAAGCAAAGTGACCAATGCCTGTAGCTGGCTGGCCACACCAGAAGCTAATTTATGGCTTCTACTATATTATATCCCTGTAAAACTAAAGGATATTATTAAAAGTATATACAAAAATACCGAGTACACTAAAAATAGGTAATCTTGTTTAAAATTTAAGATGTTATAAGTACATGTAAAACTGTAATCCTAGGGGAAAAAAACCTAAATATAATACTGGTAGGGCCAGCCAAACAGCTCAGCGGACTAAAACACCCACTTAGGCAGGTATAGGGACCCAGGTTAATCCCCAGTGTGCCATGCCAATCCCCTCCAGAGTGCGCTGAGACTGCGAATGAGACTGGGTGTGGTGGCATGCCTGTAATCTCAGTGCTTGGGAGGCTGAAAACAGGAGGATGACTATGAGTCTGATCTGTGTTATAAGACCCTGTAGACCCTGTATTAAATAATAATTAAATAAATAAACAAACCATTACTCAAAGGAAACTATGTTTTCAAATCTTTGGAACAACATACATAAAACTAACAAAATATTTCAATGTCATTGACAGTGATAAATCTTTTAAAAGTACTTGAAAAAATGTCCGTTTTGGATAAGGAATGGCAGAAATATTAATGCTTTGGAAATATGATGCTACTAGAACATTTTAAGATATAGGTGCCCATTTCAAGTAAGTAGACTAAAAAACTTACAATTTACCTGAAGGAACTAGTGATAAAACAGATGTACTAGATGAATAAATTAACTAAATGAAAAAAAAAAAGATGAGATACTATATAAATTACCTCTGTAGTCATAACTAGACAAGATGCTGTAGGATTAATAGTAACATCTCCAGTCATCAGACCAACATCTTGAAATTCTTCATACATTTCACGATATTTCTGATTACTGAGAGCCTTAATTGGGCTAGTAAATATTACACGCTGTTTTTCCCTTAGAGCCAATGCAATAGCATACCTAAAATATGAAAACAAAGAACAATTTAAACTTTCTTCAAATCACAAGACTTTTTAAAATCTTAATATATGAATTATGTCCAAAGTTTTCCTAATTATCTTCAATACTCACTATACAGAATGTTAATACCGTAACACATTTACCATTACTATGGTAGTGTAAATCAACAAGAACACTTGAATTTTAACTCTGGTCTCTGAAAATTTATACAACTTAATTACTGTTGGTTTTCTTTTCTTTGTGTTTTTTTGGTATCAGGAATCAAATTTAGGACCTTAAAGTCAGGCGTGGTGGCGCATGCCTGTAATCCCAGCACTCGGGAGGCTGAGGCAGGAGGATTGTTGTGAGTTCGAGACCAGCCTGAGCTACAAAGTGAGTTTAAGGCCAGCCTGAACTGCATAGCGAGACCCTGTCTCAAAAAGACAAAAAAAAAAAAAAAAAACAAATTTAGGACCTTGTGCACCAGGCAGGCATTGTGCCGCTGAGCTATATCTCTGGCCCTATAACTTAATTGCTTCTACTAATAATTTCCCATTTTTTAAAAGAAAATTTCTTGCAAGAACGTATGTTTGGTTCTACGAATGGAACTTCTCTACCTATCAGTTTATACATAACCAGAATAGAAACAACTACAAAACTCAATTAGGAAACCATGGAAAAAGGAATATTATTTTCTCTAGTTCAAGTTAACCTATATGTGTATTATTTTCCCACATATATTTGTCAACTCAGTCTTTGACTAGAAATTATGAAATGCTCTTCAACTCCTATTCACAGAATTCTCTTATTAATAGAATTCAGTATAGTAAATTTACCTTTAAAGGTAATTAATTCAGTTAAGTAAATATAGACTATAAAAGCAGAAATAACTTTATTAACACTGCTAAACCCTCATTTTTCAAGATAATAGTCCCCATCCACAGAATGCTTATGATCTGCCTGGGCAAATAAAATAACATCCACTCTAGCCATCCTCCAAAATAATGGTATAGCCTTTCTGGCGGTGAGACCTCCCCCTCAAGAACAAGCCTCTCACCCATCTCCATCTCTCTCCAGAGAAGGAGAAGAGGAAGCATAGGAAGAAGTGCCTGGTTGCTATAAAATCACCATGGTCTTTAGCCATACATAGATAGCAGTTCAGTGTGCTGGCTGCTCCACTGTCCTGTGCCAGCCTACAGGAGGGAAAGCAAGGCTCACAGAAGGATGTTCCTTTAGGAGGAAGCAGCACAACATTGTACCCTCAATCAAAGATGTGTGGGAAGCCATCCCAACAAACACATTCTGGATATTTTTTTTAAAAAAGTTAACAGCATAAGTAATTTAAAAAATTGTAAACTGTCCAAACATGGTCAATTAAGAACTGAGAAGTATGACCCATACCTATGGTAGTGAGCAGGCAGAGAAAGATGGAAAATGAAACAGGTTTTAAACCTAAGCAAATACTACAAGATGTTCAAAAAAATTGAACTACTGTAAAAAAATAAAGGAAAATAGAATGATTCAACAACTAGGAAATCAGCAGAAACATCCAAGTTACTAATAACAATAAGCAAATGACAAATCAAGTATATAAAAAAAACATTGGATAGGCTAATGAGTATAAATGAGATGACAAAAGAAAATACCAGTGACTATGAAGACAAGAGACACTATCATATTAAAAGAAATATATGTATTAAGAGATCTATACAACAGCTACTTGTCTTAATAAAAATTCCAAAATTTTTATGTAACAGTATTATAATAGCCAAAAACATGATCATGTCTGTCTACGACTAAAGGCAGAAATGGGTCTGAATGCAAAACACACATGTACTAAACAGACAGGTCTTCTAAAAATTGATGACAACTGCACAATTGTACAAATTTACTAACACTAAATTAAAAATAAATAAATATATATATATATAATTTATAATGGAAGTTATTAATACAAAACCTACATAATAAAATTATTCAAGTGAGGGAGGGCCAGATAGCTCAGCTGACTAAAGCGCGAGCTGTGGCAGAGCGCACAGGCCAGCCAGGGTTTGATCCCCCATGTGCCATGCCAGCCCCGCCCCCATGGTATACTGAGACAGCAACTGAGACTGGGCATGGTGGTGCACACCTGTAATCCCAGCACTTGGGAAGCTGAAAACAGGAGGATCATTACCAGTCTGATCTACATAGTGAGACCCTGAACACCCTGTTCAATGTTATTATAGCTAAAGTAGTTTACCTGAAGTCCTTTTAATTCCTTAGAGGAAATCTTAAGAGCCACAAACCATTCCCTTAATAAAAGCTGGTGTGCATGTATGAATTTATACTTCACTACAGAAGTGAAATCCATATAAAATTAACCATATGAAGATATACAATTCTGTGGCATTTAATACATCTATAATGCTGGGCAAACAAAAAGCCACATGTGATGGTCCACATCTATAATCCAAGAACTTGGGAGGCTGAGGTAGGAGGACTGTCACACATTCAAGGTCAGCCTAGATTACATAGTAAGCTCACAGCCAGTTTGGAATACACAGCAAACCTGTCTCAAAAGACAAAAAAAGTTAGGCAACCACTACCTTACCTACCTTTACCTAATTCAACATTTTCGTCTCTTAAAAAATATATTCTCATTAAACTATTTTCTAATCCCTTCCTTTCAACAGTGCCTGGGCATCTAGCAATCTGTTTCATGACTCTATGGACCACAGACTGAACCCCTATGAGCTGTGAGTTAGATAAACCTTTTTCCCTTTAACTTTGGATGTCAGGTATTTTATCTCAGTGACAGGAGAAAAGCAACTAAGACATCCACTGATGGACACTTAAAAGTTTTTCCCTTTTCAATGATATATTGAATATACTGAGTATCTGTTTTCCATTATATGGTGTAAATATGTAAAGAGTGTTTGTGTTTACTTTTTTGAACAATGGACTATTTTCTACAGCAGTCCCCATTAGGTTTCAAAGGTGTTAGTGACCCAAAATCTCTTAAAATTATCTTTATGGTTTCCCAGGGTACTGTATGCAAGCAGCTTTCAGGATATATCTGAAAACTTTCTCTACTAAAAATTTCTTTTATAGGAAAAATGAAAACACAGCTATACCCAAGGCCAGAATTAAAAATGACTAAACCTAGCTTTTAACTTCTCCATTTTTGAAAAAGAGGTACGTCAGTAAAAACTTAGCCCTATATTGCTGGAGAGAACTAGGGTAGCAAAAGACCAAATGTCTGAGGTTGGGAAATAGATCAAAATTATTTGGCAACCAGGTGATACCATGAAGATGACACTATAAGATCCAAACTTCCCTCCTCTAAATTTCTCTGATAAAAGAGGGACTTGACTAATACAGGTCACTCAAGATCTACAACGAACCTGGGAGATCTGGACACCCTAAAAGAAAAATATTCCAGTATTCTTAAATATCTCTACCACAATGGCAAATAAAGAAGTATGATTGGTAGAGTTTTCTTTTTTTTTTTCTCTATAGCCTTCACTCTTTAAATGCCTCCTTTTGAGGCACCATACCTAAATTCAGTTGCCTAAGGAGAAAGGCAATATAGAAATAAAATGTTATTAACTATTAAATGTTGACACACAAAAGTCAATCTACCATGGACTGCAAAATACTATTATTGGTTAAGAGCCCAATCCACTATTAGAACTGTCCAGATCCTCTCAAACCTTAGTGGACATGATCATAATTCTGAGGATAAAGTCAGAGAATCTGTTTAACAACTTCCTCGGTAATGTCAATGTGTCTAATCTGAGAACTCTTTTGACTAGTAAGACTACAGAATCAAGGTCCTTAAAGATATTTTAGAAGACACGTTTCAAAAAAATTTATAATATATTCACTTTAAGTGTATTTATTTATACATTAGATATTTGCACTGCTGCAATATATTTGGGTCCACCACTGCAGATTCAATCAACCTCAGTTAATAGTCACACACACAGACACACACACAAATGTGTTTGTACTAAACATGTACAATCTTTTTCTTGTCATTATTCTCTAACCAACATAGGATTAAAACTTTTTTGAACAAACAATGGACTATTTTCTATAGTCTTATGCTGTACTGCATGATTATAAATAGTTCTGAGATGATTTAAACGAGAGAATTGTGTAGGATAAAGCAAGAACTATGCATTCATGTATTTTGGTTTCCAAAATGGGTCCTGGAGTTAATCTGGATAATAAGGGATGATTTAAATACCTGACACATTAAAAACAACAACATATAACTAAGATGAAGTAACAGGAACTGGCTTTAAACACCCACCTGAAACTATAAAAGAAAAACCCATGAAATAGTGTTTTGAAACACTGGATATAAGGACAATAACCTGTGAAAAACAGCAGTACCTAGATTTCCCAGTTCTAACAGAAGGAGCCCAAATGGATCTTATAGGTTTTGCTGAATTGAACACAGCAGGGTAAAATTCTGGGGAAGTTAAGAAAGGAGGAATCTGTGGGGCAGGATACCAGAAAGAAGAGAGCTGCACAAAGAAGACTCAAACAACTGCTAAGTCTTTGCAAGTCTTCAAGTAAAATGATCAGGAAGTCATAGGAAACTACCTGAGATCAGTAAGAAAAACCAACCCAAACGAGTAGAGAGAAAAAACACTGACCAGCACACCAGTAATTTTAGCATGTGAGAGGGCAGAGGCAGGAGATCAAACATTCAATGCTGCCTGGGCCATACAGTGAGACCATGTTTCAAAATACAAAGAGCTGGGCTGGGGAATATAGCCCAGCGGCATAGCACCTGCCTGAGTTCAGTTCCCAGTATCAAAAAACAAAACCAAACAGCTGGAGATACATCTAAGTACTAGGTTCAATCCTAGTAACACTAAAAAAGAAAAAAGAAAAGCATAAAATATTGTAAGAGGAAGAGCATGAGAAAGGGGAGGTAAAGGGAGTTGGGTCAGCCAGCCAAATGTATAAATGCACATCACTATGACTGGTAGCTGTATGTACTGCAGTCGTCTGAAATACCAAGAACAACATTTGCCCAAAGAAATGGGATTTTTATCCTTCACAAGTGCAGATGCTCAAAAGGTCCATCTCCTTACCATAATTTTATGTTCATATACAATTCTTAAACACAAAGTCAAATTTTATAATTTGCAAAATCATAAATTTTCAAAAATGCATAATGTGGATTAGAGCTCCCTAAAGTCTTCACAGGTTTTACCATCTAGTACTGGAAATTATGTAAAGATAAAATACACATCACACCAGATTGTAAAGCCCAAGGCTTACAGTTTAAAATAAAGAGGAGGACAAAGAACAAAACTTAATATATTACATCAATAAATTATAGGTAATTAGGGCTGGCAAAATAGTTCAGCAGACTAAAGCGCCTGCTCAGACAGGCACAGGGACCTGGGCTCGATGCCAGGCATGCGTACCAGCCCTACCCCTTAATCCCAGCACTTGTGAGGCTGAAAACGGGGATCACTATGAGTCTGATCTGTGTAGTGAAGACTCTACAGTCTCTATACTAAAAATACATTAAAAAAAAAAGTTATGGATAATTGCTCCAAGGTAGTCCATAACAAATAGCCACCTTCCACATGTTTTAAGAGATTCTAATCAGCACCCCCCCCAAAAAAGAGAACTTCTAGCAAAAAAGAAAGCTACAAGGTCTGAGATACGTGATTACATGCAGATAAAACAATTCAGCAGAAAAGATTAGTGAATTTGAAAATGCAGCATCAGAAATTACCCCAAAACGAAATTCAATAGAAAACTAGTACCAGCATCAGTAAATTAGACATGTGTAGGTGGCCTGATGTTAGAACAGAGTCCCTGAAAAATCGTGGGAGCATTGTAAACAACACACCCAATGCACAAAGAACAGAAAAATATTACACTACAATATATCATAAACCAGCTGCTTGAATTGTGATACACAATCATAAAAGCAGTCAGAGGGAAAAACACTACATACAAAGGAACAATGGTAAGGCCCACAACAGGTTTTGTGTTACAAATGGTGAAGATGGTGGTGGGGTAACAAAAGAACTGAGATGCATTATATACGCCCACCAATTCCCCCACAGGGAAATGCAATAATCACTATGTACTGCAAACATGTACTAATAAAATTGAAAAAAATGATACAAGTCAAAAGATAATCCAAAAAAAATCAGAACTCTACCCTGAGGAAAACACCTTTCAAAAATGAAAAAAGAAGCTGAGTGTGGCAATGCAATGCATGCATTTAATCCCAGCACTCAGGAGGCTGACACAGGAGGCTGATGCAGGAGGATCAGAATGAGTTCCAGGCCAGCCTATTAC
>PVKA01002812.1:0-118878 GCA_004027165.1 Ctenomys sociabilis
TAAGCATATCTGTCTTCTCATCTTCACAGGTTATGTGGATTCAAAAAAAATTATCATGAGAGAATGAAAAGCACTTTTATGTGTGAAAGACACTATTTTAGCACCCCTCCATTAGGACATGTACTGAAATCTGTATGGTGACTTCTGAAATACTCTTGAGACAGGGTCTCACTGTATAGGTCAGCCTGGCCTTGAACTTGCTATGGGACCTAAGTGTGCCTCGAACTTGTGATCCTTCTGCCTTCAAATGCAGGGATTACAGATATGCATTTCCATGCCCAGTTAAAATTTTGAAAAATTTTGAATAGATATTTTGAAGGATTTTTTCAGTAAGGTAGTTTGAATCAAGAAGATGTGAGATTTATAGTTTTTTTCCTTCACTCGCAACATATTTTCTTTTACTTCACTGAGCTTAGTTCATTAGCTGTGTTTTCTGTCCTTGTCTGATAATTCTGACATAGTCATCTTGGGGTTATCTTCTACTGATAGTCTTTTTAGCTGAGGATGAGCTTTTCCTAGTAATTTGGGAGGATTGTATTCTATGCTTCATGAATGTTATGTTGTAGAGATGCTGGGTTGTGTTGATGTTTTCATTTTAGCAGGCACTTAGACTAAAGACTTCAAACTCTGTCGTACCTGTAGTAGGTGTCAGTTCAAATCTTAGTCTGATTCTTTTGTTTTTTTAGCTGAAAAAAAAATTTTTTTTTAATGTGTTTGGTACAGAGTCTCACTATGCAGCTCCATCTCGTAGTGATACCCCTGTTTTCAGCCTCCCCAGGCAGTGCCAGGGTTACACGTGTGTGCCACCATGCTTGGTCTTGATGGCTGGCTCAGCACGCCTGGGGGTGGGGCCAGCACAGCCTGTTGTGCCAGGGATCGAACCCCAGCTCCTGTGCTTGCCTAAGCAGGTGCTTTGTCTGCTGAGCTATCAGGCTGGCCCGAATTGGATGATATTGACACCTGGCACCTTGAAGATACAAGAAGTAAATGACATCCAGAAGCAAAGAAAGAGATCACAGACTACTTGCTTTTACTTCTTAGAAATGAGAGAATGTAGACTATTGAAAATAAATCAGGATCATCTGATCATCTGGAGTTCCTGTTTACTTCACTTTGGCAGTGCATTCCATCCTATTTTGAAGAGACTCCCCCCCATCCCCCCAGTGACTTGTCAACAGAATTGGCAGTGGGTGGTGGGTGGGTAGGGTGTTTTGTTTTTTTAAAAAGCAGCGTGGTAGGGCCTTGTTAGGGGCCATAAAGACTGCAATGGAATTTTTTTTTTTTTTTTAAGCAGGGAGAATGCACAAAATTTACTACATGCTGGCTAAGGCATCAGGGATATTAGCTTATCAAGACCCAAATTTCTCTAGCACAGGAAGGGGTGTGTGTGTGTGTGTGTGTGTGTGTGTGTGTGTGTGTGTGTTTAGGATGGCGGAAAGAGACGGATGGCAGCAGGGGTAGGGCAAAACTGTGGGCCTGTCCTGAAGCTGTTTGAATAGCAGTCACACTTGCTTTGCCTCAAGTGACTTTTCTTAAACAGGGCAGAGAGAGCTTTCTTCTTGTTCACTTAAGCCATCCATTGGGTGTTACCTTAGTACACTTTTTAAAAAATGTGTCTTTCTTGACTGTTCCTGTTGCTGATCAGGTCTTAATTTGAGACTGCAGTAACTCCATTTGCTCATTTTTTAAACAGTTTGAAAAGCATCTTACGTTTATCTTCTATTCCAGTTTTCTAGTAGGGTAGAAGCAGTAATGGATTGATTCTGTTGTGCACATATGTGCTTTGTGGAGGTGTACATCAGGTAAGGGGGCAGCAGAACCAGAGGCAGGAGAAGGTGATCTACAAGGATGTGCTAGGAGGTCATGATGCAAAGAAGGGGTATTTGAATGTGAGACCTTGTGCAAAAGCCTTAGGTTACCGCTAATTAGAAACTACCTTGCTAAGGAGAGTTAGGAAGATTTGACCCAGCTCTTCCATCTGTGGTAAGTCTTCTGTGAAGTTAGCAGTGCTAAGAGTCAGTAGATCTGCCCATCTTCCCAGTTCTGCTGAGGAGGCTGTGCATTATACAGCTGGAGGGTACTTGTGCTGACAGAGCTGTCTTCAGTTCTGACATTCGGTAGTTCAGGCCCTCTTGAGCATCAAGTTGAGAAAGCATTTAAATGACTTGGGTTTAGATGCTTGACTGTTCACTAAGCAAGCTGGAAGACCTTAGACAAGTCACTTGTCTTCTTAAATTTAGATTCTGTATCTATGAGGTAAGGATATAACACCATATTCTTGTCTCACATAAAACCAGAATATGCTAGATAAGATAATCTACCAATGTATATTATTTCTTATCATCTTCCAGAGCATTTTATATTTAGTAGAATCCTGGCTTTATTTCTATGTAATTGTGTGACTCACTCTTTCCAAGTTTCCTTCCTTATAACAAAGGCATTTAGCTAGCTGATTTCTGAGATGCTTCTTGGCTTCTTGGCTTTCATCCATGTGTATAGACTACCAGGAAATATTCAGGTCTGTTAATTTACAAAAAGATAACTCATCTCTGTGTTATTATATGTTAGGAAAAGGGAAGTCTCTTGGAACCAAACTCCTCCTGCCCCCTGGAGAGTTACGGCCAGCTCCCTTCAGTGTCTGGGTGGAGACTGCACTCTTACTTTTTGTCTTTTCCAACACCACACTGTCTGTGAAGGCCTTGGGTCAGCTTAGCCTTAATATGACTCATGCTTTACCTGTGTCTTATTTTCTTTTTATATTCTCTGCAGGTCAAGAGCAACTGCCATTGAAAGATAGTGACTGTTTCCAAGGCTGCAAACATTGGAGGAACAGCCAGAAGTATTGACAGAAAGCTTAAATTACCTAAATGGTAAGTGTGTTGTCCAGTGAAGTCTGGGCTACTTAGGGTGGTTTTTGAAGCCTCATGGTTTTCCAGCATGGCAAAGGCAGGGAGGACATCATTGTTGGCCTGTTAGGGACTGTACACTAGGCTGTGTCCTTTTTAAAAAACCTGTGTTCTCCATTCATCTTCCAACTTGATAAGGGTAAAAATACTTGCATGAAGTCAGTGACTGTAAGAAAAGAAGCAGGCCCACAGCTACCATTTATTGAATATTTACTGTATGTATCCCAGGCACAGCCGTGTTTGACATGATCTCCCTGAAGATTGATCCCACTGCTTGAAGTTCCTGTCACCACAGGGACATGAGCGCAGAGAGCTTATAACCTTCTCCATGTTCACACAGGCAATAAATGATACAACTAGGTTTTAAACCTGTGTTCTTTGCATTATTTTATAATATTTCCCTTTTAAAAAACTTTTTGAGTGAAATACAGCAAAACAAACAGGTTAAAGAAGGCATTAATCAACAAGTACTTCCTTTTGCTAGTCTTCTCAGGGTGCTTTTGCTTGTTTTTCTTCTGCAGGGGGAGGGATCTTTAAAATTGTTTTTTAAATTTTGAGACAGCGACTCACTAAATTTCTCAAACTGGGCTTAAACTTGTAATCCTCCCATCTCATCCTCCCGGACTGCTGGAATTACAGACATGTGCCACTGTGCCATCTGCGTCCATACTTTATTTGCTGGGGTTGATGAAGGGAGCAGAAAGCACAATTGCGGTAGGTGTGAGGGAGTGAGCGCTCAGGCAGTGGGTGGCCAAGGGGCCTCGTGGTGGATGGAGCTGGTGTTTGGTCTCTTTTATTGTAGCTCAGTACGTTTTAGTACACTTGATGAAATTTGGGGGAAATGTCCATTTTTATAAGCAAAACTTATACATACCTATTTATATATGTAAAATCTATTTATGGGGGCTGTGTTGATGATAAAAACTGACTATATCTACATGCCTAGCACAATTTTTTTTTATTTTTGAGACAGGGTCTTGCTACATAGTTCAGGCTGCCCTTGAACGCATGTTTATATAGCCCAGGCTGGTCTCGAACTCACAGTGATCCTCTTGTCTCAGGCTCTTGAGTGCTGGGATCACAGGTGTGTGTTACCACACCTGGGTCTAGTGCAAATCTTAATGTTCAGTATATAGCATTAAACAAAATAGAAAAAGCCCTTGCCCATAAGCATTATATTCTGATGGGTAGGTATGAATAACTAGATATTAAATAAAGCGAGAAATAGGTAAATGACATCCAGGTGATAGGTACTGAGCAGAAAAAAGGGTAAAGTTGGTAGGGAGTGATGGGGGAGCTAAGGAATTGCTGCTTTATAAGGTGACCTGGGAAGCCCTCTAGTGAGGTAATATTTTAAGCTAATGGAGAAACCTAGCTAGGGAAGAATATTTGAGTGAAAGTCATCTGTGGCAGAGGAGGTCTAGATGTAAAATCCCTGAGATGTGAGTGTTACTAAAGACCCAGGGAGGCAGTGTGGCTGGAGCACAACAGTAGGGAAAGAGCAGTGAGAGGCAGGAGGAAGAAGTAATGTGAGGTGGGTGCCAGTGAAGAGTTTAGAGCAGAGGAATGACATGATCTTACTTAGGGTTTTGAAGCCTTACTCTGGGAGTAGACAGTGGAAGGTTGAGTAAGGGAGGGCCGTGGTGGGGGAACAGGGAGACCAGTTAAGATGGTTTTGTAGTCATCGGTATGTGCCCACGCTCTTGGGGGTGGCTGCTTGGACTAGGGTACTCACTGGTGGTAAGGACTAGACAATAATGGGTTTATGACTGTCTTTGAAGGCAGAGTCAAATTGATTCTCCTGATGAAGATGATTTATCTGGAGTTAACCTCTGGGTTGTGTAGGTTTGAAGGTATCATTGGGAACTTGCCATTGATCCCTGAAAAATTGAGGTTGGGGTGCGGAGATGTCTCAGTGGAATGAACACTTCCCTGGCGAGTGCAAAGGCCTGAGTTCAATTCCTGGTTCCACAAAAAAAAAAAAAAAAAAATTGAGGAAAACAGAATATAGTGATTCTTAGAAGGCAGTTTATACTTAACTATGTTATGCTAACTGGTAATAATTTTTTTCTTTGAGTTTGCCTTGATTTTATTTGAATTATAAAATTGGTACAAATTCATTATAGACATACTGAGAAATAAGGGCTGGAGAGATAGTTGTGCCTGCTTTGGCAAGCCCAGGGATGAGGGTTCAATCCCTGGTCCTGCATTGCAGTGCTGGCCCCACCCCCAGGGCATGCTGAACTGGTGACCGAGTCTGGGCATGGTGGTACATGCCTGTAATCCCAGTGCTGGGAAGGCTGAAAGTGGGAGGAACACTACGAGTCAGAACTGCTAGTGAGACCCTGTACCAAATACATATAAAGGGGGGGGGATACTGAGAAATAAAAACAAACAAAACAAAATTATCTTTACTATCTAGAGAGAGCATCTCTGTCTGTCTGTCTGCCTGCCTGCCTGCCTACCTACCTACCTACATGTCTGTGTATCTATGGATCAGGGCATTTCATTTTTGCAAGATTTCTTAGGCTGAAGGATCAGATGTATCGTATAAAATTAAAGTATCTTAAATGATAAAATTAAGCATTTCGCATCTTCTTGTGTGATCCCAACACAAAGAAAATGTTGACCAGGCTTTGGAGCTGAGAGAACAACTACAGCAAGCAGTCGTAGGTGCTGGGCTGTTGGGCTGTCAATGATCTGGGCCCCTGACTTCTCTCTCTACTCTCCCACTGCTCTTTCTGTGCTGCTCCCCCTCAGCCACGTTGGCCTTTCTGTGGGTCTTTCCGATATGACAGGCAGCACTAATACCTGAGGGACTTCACCCCTGTGACTCTCTGTGGCCGGGCTGCTGTTCTCCCGCATATTTCCCTTGCTGGATTTGTCACTTGTTTTAGATCTTAGCTAAAAAAATAAGTCTTCATCTAGAAAAGCTATTTTTAGTAACATTCTAGGTGTTATTCTTGGTTGTATTTTGTTTAGTAATTTCAACATCATTTTAGATGAAGATAGAGAAAAGACAAACTTACTAAATTTTAAATAATGAATGTAAGCTAGAGAGTATATAGAATATTTAGGTAAAGGATTGAGATAACTTGAAGTATATTAGATAATAAATAATAATTTAAGCTAAGACTTAATGACACTTAGTATGGGCCAGGTATACTCATGTAAGCACTTGTTTGTGCTTACTATAGCCCTATAAAATAGGAATGGAAACACAGAAGTCAGACGACTTGCACAAGGTCACCGAGGTAGGAATTGAAGCCAAGGGTTGAGCTTAGGATATCTTGCTGTAGTAATCTTTAATCCTTGCAACATTCTGCCTGCAAAAGAAATATAAAGCCCTAGATTATTAAACTTAATTAGATTTAACAGTATGCAGGGAAATAAATATGGACCTCAAACTGGTAATGTGGCTGCCATGAAATAGCTCATGAAATCCTGAGCTTTGTTATTAGGTCTGGATAGACCAGATCGTCTTCCAGTTCCACTTCCAGTATGTCTTCATTTCTTACCTTGACTGTTAAAAAAACACCCTAGCTTACCCTATCAGAATAGTATTTCAGAAACACAGTTCTAATTGTGTTAGTTTCATGTTTAAGTCCCTCTGTCTAAAATAGGTTGCAAATTTGCCTCCCAAATCTACTTGCTAGTTAGCAGTGTATGTTTTGGAGGCCTATATAATAATATTTAAAAAATTATTTTTCTTTTCATTTGAATTTATTGGTTACATTTAAAAAATTTCATATAAAAACAGGGCCTGATCCCTCCCTTTAGTTGTAGTTCTCTGGTCTTTGTAACACTTGAGTTTGTAACACCTGCCATAAAAAATATCTTTCCTAGAATGGGAATAGCGCCCTGAGCTGAAGGCAGTTGCCTATAGTTTGGCCTGTCCAGGATACAATATTCCCTTCATTTATTCACTGAACATTTATAAGGTTTCTGCATTGCCCCATCACTGTATTGCCATGCCCAGGGCAGAATATAGAAGCTAATACAGCCTCTGCTCACAGAGTTTAGAGCTTAAAGCCCCGCAGGGGGTGACAAATGTGTTAAGTAAATGTCCTGGGCACAGGGGTGGGGCATCTGTGCAGTTCAGAGTGGTGCGCTCCTTATTATTATCCAGAGTGTGAAGGCTTCAGAGGACAGCTGGTATGTTAAAAGATGTTCAGCCGGGTGTGCTGGTGCATGCCTGTAATCCCAACGCTTGGAAGACTGAGGCAGGAGGATCAAGAGTTCGAAGCCAACTTGGGCTACAAAGCAAGTGCAAGGCCAGCTTTAACAAATCCGGAAGTTAAGATGGTAAAATATGCAAAGAAAAAAATAAGACTAGGTTTCTTTAGAGCCATTCAAAGATGAAATGAGTTGTCTTGGGTTTGGGGTAATGAGTGTTCTTCATCAGAAGTGTTTGGATAGGAGTTGAGTGGCTACTTGCTAACTTACTTGTGCATTGAGTGGGAGATTGGGTCTGATGATTGCTAAGGCCTGTCCATAGCAAAGAATAGCTGAATGCTTTTTGTGCTCATAATTTTGAAGTTTGCATGTTTAAAATATGTGAATTTGTGATAGTGGGAAACATCACTAAAGCCCAGCAATTAAGTAGAAACGCTCATGGTGGTGAGGTAGAGGTAACAGGAGGATGTGACTTGAAGATAGCACTCTGGTTGTCCTTTAGATCTCTAGATGGCAAACTCTGGCCTGCTGGCCCCCTATCTGATTTTTTTTTTTTTTTTTTTTTAATCCATATGGTTGTCACAGGGTCTCACTACCGCTTTCAGCCTCCCCAAGTGCTGGGATTACAGCCTTGGGGGTGGGGCTGGCACAGCATGTGGTGTAGGCAGGCGATCAAACTGTGGTCCTGGTGCTTGTATAAGCTTGACTGAGCAGGCGCTTTAGTACGTTGAGCTATCTTGTTGGCCCCCTCACCTGATTTTGTGAATAAAGTTTATTGAAATGTAGCTCATCAAGAATGGTATGTACTGTGATATCAGAGTTGAGTGACTGAGACAGAGACTTTAGGTTCTACAAAGGCTAGTATATTTATTCTTTAAATTAACCTTGCATACTTGAAAAAAAAGTTTGCTGACCCCTGCTTTAAATGTCTTGAGAAGACATGGGAACAGGAAGTGAATCATGGCAGCTGTGTTGGGAAAAGGGGCAGGGCAGGCTTGATTGTGTTCTATTTCAAACCTTGCTGATTTGCCAGGACAGGAAGAAGAGCTAGTCTTCAAAATGCTGGATAGGGCACTTGGAACCAGATTCAGAAACTTTGGCAGAAACAAGCCCAAAATGAGAGACATTTTTTTTTCTTTCTGATGTGAATTGGAACTGAACTAGTCACTGGTATAGGACAATCTGGCATTGAATGATGGCACTGTCCTTTCCTTTTCGGTTATTTTTTTGTTTGTTTTGGGCCTTTGAGACGGTCTTGCTATGCAGTTTAGGCTGGCCATGAACTCAAGACAATCCTGCCTTAGCCTTCCAAGAGCTGGGATTACAGGCATGTGCCACTACTCCTAGTTCTTGTGATTTTTTTTCAATTTTAACATAAACGATTTCCTTCCCAGATGGCATCCTCAGGCACAATCAGTTCTGAGCTTCTACTGCACATGTTGTAAGATGTGCTACTCAGAATAGCGGAGTATAAGGAGGCAGGGAACAGAGGGCTACGTGCTGTCATTATGTGAGGTGGTCAGGGGTGGTGCAGGACCCCTGTCTTACAGTTGGTATATCTTTCTGCTTCCTTAGAGGAAAGGTATAGGTCTTTTTTTTTTTTTTTTTTTTTTTTGGTTGTTGGATTTGATAGAATTCAGGGTGCATTTAAATTCCATTAAATAATGGATTTTTCTAGGGTGAAAGAGGTGCTAATAAAAGTGAAGTCTTCCACCCTTTCTGGGTGGCCTGGAGAAAGCATTTCTTCCTTAGACTAGTTTAGGGTCAAATAGAAATAAATGATGTCCTTATCCTATTTTTGGTTCATTTCCTTTTTTATTTTGGGTAGAAAGGATGATCTTAGTGGATCTTATTTAGGGAATTCTAGCTGGTCAAATTTTATTACAGCACCATCTATAATTATTCTGAATTAGAAAAGTCCAGGAATTATACCACTGTCTGACTGATTTTGGTTTTTCAGAGTGCTTTTCTTTTCTTTTCTTTTTTGTTTTTTTTTGGAATAGGGTTTTTTTGTTGTTGTTGTGTAGATAGAATTTTGTTATGTAATTTAGGCTGACCTTGAACTCACTTTGTAGCCCAGGCTGGCCTCAAACTCATGGAAATCCTTCCTCAGCCTCCTCAGTGTTGGGTTTGCAGGCATGTACCATCACTCCCAGGAAAATGTACTCTGACTTTATTGCGTATATTTTGGTAAGGTAGGTTAGGTTGGTTTTATTTTATTCCAGGGAAAGTACTGAAGCACAGAGAAAATCATGATTGACCAAGTAGCATAGCGTTTGTAAAATAATATGCACTTTGGAGCTAGACCTGGGTTCATCATCTGGATATTCTTACTAGCTGAGTGCCTGGGTGAGTTGAGGGTCTTCATTCCATTTACCATTATGTAGACTGAATAGATGAATGAGTAATAACCACTGTTCGTTGTGACTCCTGTGTACTGCTAGGCACTCAACATGCCCAGAACTGTCATATTGTTATTGTATGGATGTGACTTCCCAGGGAAATAATATGTTTAAGTTCCTGTAAGCACTGGAGCTAGAGTTCCCAAAGAAAATGGGTTTATGCAGTGCTTAATATACTGCATGGAATATGGTAGTGTTCAGTTTGCAGTTCTGCCTGGGTGTTCCTTTATACCCTTGTTATTATTGGCTTGTGCATAATTAGGCTAGTGCTCACAATTCCTCACTTGTAAAAATACTTAAAGGAATTTACAGGGAAGTGATTTTGTACAAAGGGAAGAATGGTGGCTAGAAAGCCAGGAGACAGAAGTCTTTGGCTTTGCTGAATTGCTGCTGAAGTGGTATTAATTGTTTCTGAGTCTGTTTCTTCCTTTTTAAAATAAGGGGGAAGTGGGGCAATAGGTGGTTTAATTCTAAGTGAAAGATAGAGAACTCGTCTTTCAGTAGCCATGTGTGAGGAGTCCAGTCAGTGCATGAGAGGCCAAAGGCAGCTACTTTGGCTGAGCAGGAGTCTGGACCTGGCCTTCCAAACTTTCTCTGCTGCTCTTTCCTCTCAGTGAACCCTGAAAGGATTTGCAGAGCCAGTTTGAAAGCCTTTAGTTCTCTAATCCCCTTCTGAGAGTTGGAGGAAGATACAAAAATATTTTCTGCTGCTTATCTGATACTTGGTTCAGGAGCTATAGCTGGACAGCCTGTAAATAGTGTGAGTTTTGGAATTTATGTCCTGTTTCCGTGGCGTAGACCTGCCAACTTTATTCAGCAGGCCTGTGTGTGTGTGTGTGTGTGTGTGTGTGTGTGTGTGTGTGTGTGTGTCCCCATGTGTCCATGTCTGTCTGACAATCCATATCCATTCTTGGTAATGGTCTTCTCCTTTGTAATCCAGAACTAGTTTCTGGACATTATTTTTAATGTCTTTGTTAATAGTGGTCAAAGGGCTCAGCAGCTATTTAATCAGGAAACTCTTTTTGCTGTTCAGCCATCAAATTTAAAGTGCCTGTTATATGCTGTGGGAATATACTGATAAATAAGAAAGCAAGTTGGGGAGACAAAATAAGCTTTGGTACAGTGTGATAAATGCAGTGATGAGGTCAATATTAAAAGCAAGAAAGAGAGCCCATGATCTGACCTGGGGCTTCAGGAGGGAGGTGTTGCAGGAACTTCCTGGAAGTTAGCTCTACCTTAGGATCTGAAGAAAAAAGTCAGGCTCTCAACCCAGAAGTGAGAGCACACAGGAGGGCAGAGCAGGTGGGCAGGGCCAGAGGCTTAAGGGCTCTGGGCCACACTGGGAAATGTGGACTTTATCCTGAGAGTAATAAAGAACTTAGCGTTTTACGTAGCCTGATGGTTGTGTGAGCCTGCCTGCCCTTGTTTCTGTGTTATAGTTACTGCTGCAGGTGTGCAGGGGCTGGCTTTTTCATTCTTTGGGCCACGCTGATTGATTCTTATGACTCAGAATCTTGGGCAGAATACTGTATAGAAAATTGGTACTAAAGTCAAATCAATAAAAGCATTGTGATTTCTGGACTTTTCCAATTCAGAATAATAATAACCATAGATGGGGCTGTAATGAAGGTTAGCATATTTGTTTGTTTGAAGAAGAGATCTGTTCATACATGGGAATACCGTGGTGGGAGGTCAGACAATTTGATTTGTTTTTGAGATAGGTTCTTGCTGTGTTGGCCAACCTGACCTCAAACCCCTAGTGCAGTGAATTCTCCCCCCTTAGCCTCCTCAAACGCTGGGACTATTGGCAGTGACACAGTGCCCACTGGATAGTCTTTGTCTTATTTTGATCACTTTACTGGCTTGTAACTTACTTAAAGTTCTTCTAAACTGTAGTTTCATGGTGTATAAGCATCTTTATAAGGCTACACTGTTTTAAAGCATTTGTAGACAGATTGTGTCATTTGTCTTCCAGTAACTGCTGTGCCAATACAAATCCTTTGTATTACTCATTTAAAGTTTGTTTATGGGTGCACGCTAGGTTCATTCGTACCCTTCCACCCTTTGTATAAATCGGTAAGGTCTTTGCTGGGCTGTTAGACCAAAGGCCAGAGGCAAAAGTTCCATATGAGGCACTCCAGTAGGAGGTGTAGACAGGGATAAGAGAAAAAGTTCCTTTCTTATAAAAATGTGGAAACTTTGGGTCCCCCTTCTGAATTTTTTGGAAAACTAAGTGTAGGCTGGAGAAAGACAGGAGGAAGTCTAGAATAGGCAAAGTGGAGACCTGTAGGAGAGAAGCAGTGGTAGACAGCGGTAACTGGGGAGGCCAGGGCCTGGAGGCCCAGGGAGGAAGGCAGCCTGGGCATTCGCAGTGCCTGCAAGCCCCGTGCCTCTGGGCAGGGGCGCCTCCTGGTGGCTCATGACGCACGGTGCAGCCAACAGGTGTGCTCTTGAGGTTGAAGTTTGTTTTGAGCATCTTTGAATCCTACTTTCCTTTCCTTTTGCCCCTGGCTTTTTCATGGGATTATATTTGGAGTCAGATCTTGCCCTCAAGTGGTGGTTGCTTTCCTCTTATGGAGCAGATCACATTCCCCCGGCCCCAGCTTGTGGTACTTGCACTGTTCGTGTGGATGGCACGTCCTTCTGGCACCTTCGCCTCAGTTACTTCTCCTTCAGTCGTCATCTTGGTCATGCAGACCACGTCTCCTTGCCCTACTCCTCGCTGGGCTTCCATGGTACTGTATATTCTCCCAGCTTTCCTTCCAGCTCCCTGACTGTTCTTTGTTAATTACTTTGCGTCTCTATCAGGGGCTCATACTTTGAGCCTCTTGTCTCCTCTGCCTTCACTCAGTTCCTTGGCAGACTCAGCCAGATCATGGCTTTATAAACCATCTGCTTGTTGGCTCCCAGATATGTCTCTTCAGCCCATATCTCTTTCCTGACAAGCATGCTTATATTTCAGTGGCCTCTTTAATGTGTCTGTTGGGTGGCTGATTCATCTCTCATAAGGGGCATGTCCTGAACCCAACTCCTGATCTTCCTTTTCAGTTTCAGACTGCCGTGTTGGCAGTCTCATCTGAAGAGAGTGCCAGTGCCATCTGCACAGACTTGGGCCCACAGCCTTGCAGGCGTCCTCAGCACCTTCCTCATCTCACACGTTGTGTGCAGCCCAAGAGCAGATCTTCTTCTTGCACGTGACCAGAGTTCTGACCATGTCTCAGTGCCTGTATTCCCACCACCATCGTGGCTCAAGCAAAGCCTTTCTTTGCCTGGACCACTGCAGGAGCCACCTTTTTGGTCTTCGTGTTTCCATTTTTAACCGCTATGTTCTCTTTTTGGCCAAGTGATTGTATTGATCTTTATCTTGATTTTCAGTCATCCTAACCATTATCATCCAAAGTCCATAATCTGTCCTCACTCTGGATGTTTTATAGTTTATGGATTTTGCCAAATTTCTAACACATAGTGATGTATTATCTATAATTACAGTGCACACTGCTTCCTCACCCCGTCATCTGTTCACCCTCACCCTTCTCCTGGCAGTTGCAACCTGCTATCTCGAAGGTTTGCTTTCTCCATCATATGGTTAGAATTAAACCGTATGTAGTCTTCTCAAATTGGCTTTTTTCATTAAGTTTGAATGAAAGTTTTACACCTGAAGTTTTTCCTGCTTGTGGCTTGATAATCCACTGCTTTTTAGAACTAATATTTCACCATTTTATGAGATATGACTGAAAAATATGCTGAATGCTAAACTTAAAAAGTATTTCAGTGAAAGATCCTTTGGCATTATTCCCCCCAGTTGACCCTCTGCCCCACTTTGAACACATTTATCTCAACATTCTTACCATGTTTTTTTTTTTTTTTTTCTTACCACATTTTGAAGTAGTTTTAGAACTCTTCTTTTGTTGAGTGCCTTTACTTAGGCTGTCAGGGTTGCCCCCGTGTTCTGAATTAATTTGAAATGTTTGCGCTTCGTGGTCATTTTAACTTTGGGGAAGAACTGGAAGTTGCATAGGGCCAGATCCCGCAAATGAGGTGGATGGAGATACACCATGTTTAGTAACCTGCTGTGTTGGATGGCATAAGGCAGCAGCATTCCCTGTATTTTTTTTGTCATATCTTGAACAGACATTCATGAAAGAGGACTTCAGAATTGCTTCAGAAAGTGGAAACAATTGAGATGTTTGTTTGAAGCAAGGGGAGTGTTTTTTAGGGAGGTTTAAGTGGCAATGTATTGTTTAAAGTAATATATTAAAAAAAAAATTCACCATGTATGTGTGTGTATGTGTTAGTATAGGGTCTACAGGATCTCACAACACAGATTGGACTCATAGTGGTCCTCCTGTTTTCAGCCTCCCAAGTGCTGGGATTATAGCCTCGTCTCAATTGCCATCTCATTGCATTCTGTGGGGTGGGGCCAGCATAGCACTCCAGGGATTGGACCCCAGTCCCTGTGCCTGCCTAAGCAGGCGCTTTAGTCTGCTGAGCTGTCTGGCTGACCCTTCACCATGTATTTTGAACATACCAAATATCCACTGAATTATGTTTTCCAAACCCTTAAATTTTTTGTTCATTTTGAGACAGGATCTTGCTAAGCTGCCCAAGCTGGCCTTGAACCTGTGATTTTCTTGTCTCAGTCTCTCAATATTAAGATTACTGGCGAGAAGCTAGGACACCAAGTGAGCACAATGACAGTCTGCTTATTTTTCTTCTTTAACCTATTGACTATTTTCAGATGTTGAACAATCTTGTATAGCCAGGATAGACCCCCCAATTGGTTGTTGTGTATTATTTTTATACACTGTTAGATTTGATTTGCTGATATTTTGTTGAAGATCTTTGCATTTACATCATGAGAGATACTTGGCTGTGATTTTCTTTCCTTGTAATGTGTGTGGTTTTGTTATGAGAATAATGATGGCCTCAGAATAAGCTAGGAAATAACCCTTCTGCTTCATCTTGTGGAAGAAATTGTAAAAATGGGTATAATTTTCTCTTTAAATGCTTGGTAGTATTCCCCAGTGAACCTGTATATGGGTTCATTCTGGTTTGGAGAGTTATTCGGATCATGCGGGTGTGTGTGTGTGTGTGTGTGTGTGTGTAACTGGGAATTAAACTCAGGCCCTTGCACTTGCCAGGCAAATGCTTATTCTACTGAGCCATCTCTCCGACCCCTGGTTTGGAGAGTTATTAATGATTCATTTTCTCCAGTGGATATGGTCACATTCAGATTGTCCATTGTATGCCTTTGGACAGATTGTGACTGTAAAGGAATTGGTCCATTTCATCTAGATTATCAAACTTGTGGTCATAAAATTGTTCAATAATTTATCATCCCTAAAATATCCATAAGATTTGTAGTGATCTCTCTCTTTCTCTGTCTCTCTCTCTCTCTCTCTCTTGGTACCAGAGAAAGAAAGAACCTTGAGCTTGCCAGGCAAGCACTTATTCTACTGAGCTATCTCCCTGGCCCTCCTCTTTAATTTCTGATACTAGTAATATGTCATGTTTTCTGTTTCCTACTCTGCTAAAGTCTGGGTTTTTTGATCTAGTTTTTTTTTTTTTTTTTAAATCTCTTGATTTTTGATTCTTCCCCCCTCTATTGATTTTGTTTCAATTTCACTTCTAAATTTTTATTGCTTTTCTTTTACTTAATGCTGATTGATTGAATTATAGAGTTGAATAATTGTTGCGTTGTAGAACTTCTTTATATATGCTGAATTTTAGGTCCTTCATAGATATGATTATCTATTCTTAATCTAAAGTTAAGTTATTGCAACCCTTTCCTTTTCCTGAACAATACAGTCTTCAGAGGTCTTAAGTTCTGATTCCTGTCTATATGATTTACAAGTTACCATTGTCTAGTATTTTTTGACCCCAGTCTACATAAACAGATGTTTTGATTTTATCCCCCACCTTATAACCCCATTGACTTTTTTTTTATTTAAACCTTTTTTTTTTTAAAGTGTATTTTAGTACAGGGTCTATAGGGTCTCTCTACCTAGGTTGGACCATAGTGATCCTCCTGTTTTCAGCCTCCCAAGCTGGGAGGTTTGGGATTACAGGCACTTGCTACGATGCCTAGTCTTGACTTTTGTTGTTTAACTGAGCCAGTGTTTATTTGGGTTCATTTATTTGCTTACCATTCCTTCTTCAACATCTGCCTTCTTTAAAGGATAAATTTTTGTCTTTTTTTTGGGGTGAGGGTTGCTGTACTACGACAATCCTCAGACAGATGCAGGGGAGCCCTCTCATTAAGCTATGTCTCCAGCCCTTTTTGTTTTTTTATTTTGAGACAAGGTTTTAAGTCCCTAAAGTACCCAGGCATGTTTTGAACTTCTGATCTTCTTGTGTCAGCTTTCCAGAGTGCTGGAATTATAGCTTTTGTCACCATGCCCCGCTAGGTTTTGCTTTCTGAAGATGTTCTACTAAAGCAATTAGTAAAGTTCTTTTAGTGAGAGGTTCACCAATATATTATGGTTTTATTTTCCCTTTACATATTCTGAAAGTGTTTCTAGTTTCAGAATGTGCTCTGTTTTGGTGACTGTTACAGATAAGCTTGAGAAGACTATGTCACTTTGTGTTGTTGGGTGGAGTAGCTGTACACCTGCCTCGTGTCCAGCTCCTGAGTAGTGCCAGTGAGTCAACCATTTAAATTAAATTTGCTGTTAACCTTCTTAATTTAGCTGGGTATGTAGTTCTAGGTTACCAGTTACTTTCTTTTAGAACTTTACAGGTATTACCATGTCTTTTATCTTCTACTTGCCTCCTACTTAAGAAATTCCTCCTGAGAAGAGGTTGGTGTGGTTGCTATTTCTCTGTAGGTCATTGCTGTAGTCGGAATGTTTGTGGCCTCCTCCAGCATTGGTGTTGAACACTACATCCCTGTGCAGCAGACTGAGGAGGTGGGGCCTTTACGGGGTGCTGAGCCCCTTTGTGTGGCGGCCTCCGGTGGGATCAGGACTGTTATGGAAGGCCTTGAGGGTGAGAGTTTGACCCTTTTTCCCTCTAGCCCATCTGTCATGTGAGGTTACAAGTATTTAAGGAACCATCTGTTAGATATTTTATGACAGCAGCACAGCAGACAGATAATTGTCTTTTTAAAACTTGTTGCTTTTATAAGATCTCTGTGTGGTCTTCTCTACCATTGACGTGCACTTAGCTGTAGATTTAATAGTCTCCTGTTTTGGACTTTGCTTACCAAATACGAGGTTCCCTTTACCAGCTCTTGAAAATTCTTCATGAATATTTCTTTAAATATTGTACATTCCCGTTATTTATCTCATCCTTTTGAGCTGCCTGTTGAGCTTCTTCATTTGAACACTTCCCCCCCCTTTTTTTTTATGTATTTAATTAGTACAGTGTCTACAGGGTCTCTACTGGGTGGACTCTTAGTCATCCTCCTGTTTTCAGCCTCCCAAGTGCCACCACGTCCAGTCTCAGCTGCTGTCTCAGTGTGCCCTGGGGCTAGGGGCCTGCACAGCACACTGGGCAGAACCTCTTTATTTTTCTTATCTGTCAGTTTCTTTCTCACTTTTTCCATCTTTTTTTTTTTAAACTCTCTGCTGCTTTTTGTAATCCATAATATGATTACTATGAAGTAGGATTTTAAAAAAGTAAAAGTTTAAATTAAAAAATGTATTAGGGTAAAAGACAAATTGCCACTCATCCCCCCTAAGTCCTCCCTCTTGCTTAAAATGCACTTACTCTGTCATTTTTGTCAATCTGCAGGGCGGGTCTGGAAGTCCTCTTTGTGAGGCTGTTACAAGGCGTGATCAAAAATAGGTGAACGCAGCTGCCAAGTGTCCTCTGATAGGAAGTCGGGCAGGGAGAGACGTGTCTTGCTGTCCACTGGACCTAGCGCCGTGTGACTTCTGATGCTCCGCTGTCATCAAAATGATATGAAACGTAGAGGTTTTGAATCAATTCAGGACAGTGAGGCAGCCATTGAGCGGAACTAAAGACACTGAAAGAGGGCTTCCAGAACTGCTTTGGAAAGTGGCAAGGATTCTGGGAGAAGTGTGTTAGAAGACAAGCCAAGTACTTTGGGGGAACTTAAAGGATGTGTCTTTGCTGTAACAGTTTTTTAAAAATTTAACATTCACTGTATTCTTAAATTACATCTTATATTTTCTCTTTGCATGTAATGTGCTATTTTTGTACTATTTCTAGTTCTGTTTGATTGACTTTCCAATCATGATCTTTGTTGATAGTATTTTTTTTTTTTTTTTTTTTTTTTTTTTGGTGGAACTAGGGATTGAACTCAGGCCCTTGGTGCTTGCCAGGCAAGCGCCTATTCTACTGAGCCATCTCCCTGGCCCCCTGTTGATAGCATCTTATTGCTTTCTCTTTTTATAACTTCAAACACTGGAATATACTTATTGTATGGTTTCTAGTCAATAATCCTGTTAACTTTGGTTCTTACTGGTACTTTGCTCAGTCATAGTACAAAGTTAGTCTTTATTTAAAAATACTTGTTTTTTATGAATTAGAAAAATGACATGCCTTGGTCACTTTTCTCATTGCTGAGACAATACTCAACCCTCAAAGTTAAGGAGGTGGGCAGTTTATCATAGCTCACAGTTTGTAGAGGTTTCAGTTCATAACTGGCTGGCTCCAAGGCAGGGTGGCATTACAGAGGGACATCACAGAGCAGGCGGAGGCAGCTGAAGGCAAGCAGCGAGAAGCAGCCAGCAACAGGCAGCCAAGCGGTGACCCTCTCCTTGTCTCCTATATCTTATCCGGGGTGCAGGCCCTTAAGGCAGGGGGTAGCACTCACACCCAGGGGACGGCACCCTTAACCTACCCAGAACTGTGCCAAGCCAATCAGTGGACTAATTCAGTAATCACATACAATTGATCTCAGCGTCACACACTCTAGATCCATCTACCTCTGAAAAGCCTATGCTTACAGCTGCGTGAGGCTTTGGGACTCATCTATAGATAGCCACAACAGCATATAAGGCCAGAGTTCACTTAGACATCTTTTCTCCCTTTCCTTTGAGTAACCTATGATGCTCAGTATGTATCTCCAGTGGAATGGTTTTCAGAGAAATAAAGCTTTCTTCACCTCAGGCTGAACGAGCATTTCCATTATAATGCAAAAAGATAAATTTTGTTGAAGCTGCCTATTGGGTGGTCAGGGTCAGGTTGCACTGGAATCCTACTTAACAAGAAGAAACAGGTGTGGAGAGACTGTGTTAGCATAGTGTAAAGCTCGCCATTTATGTAGTGAGCTGGATAGATTAATTTCCAGCATTTCCTTATAATAATCTCAGAACTTAGTGCTTTGTTGCCAAGAGCTTTCCATATGTCATCTCTGAACAATACCTGGCAGAGATGCATGTGTAGTTATCACTATCCTCATTCATTTAAAATTGAAACTCAGTTTACTTAATAGTGAATAGAAGGGCTTGAGGATTCTCCCTCCATGAGAACTGGCCCTCCTGCCTCTTTGTGGCCACCCTGTCAGTGGTAGCATTCTTCACCATGGTGAAGCTATGCAACAGCTCAGTGTTGGCCATGACAAATCAGTGTTGCTCACGATCATTCATTCAATGAATCTGAGCAGCTGTATGTTCTAGGCACAAGGATTATTGATGGGGCCTGGAAACTCTTTTTTTTTTACAAGTGAGATCTAAAGTTCAGGATTTATATTTGCTGATTGCTGTGGTCTGTGCTTTCCTTGTCTAGACTGATAATGATCTTCAGCTGCCAGGGGAGGCTGTGGATGCCAAGAGAAAGGTAACTGTTTCTCGTCCCCGCAAGTGGAATCGGATGCCTCTGGGAGCCCACATTGGCTGGCAGTAGACATGGCTGAAGTTGCAAGCTACAAGGATACTGCCTCTAGCCGCCACCTGCGTTTTAAGTTACAGAGCCTGAGCCGGCGCCTTGATGAGTTGGAGGAGGCCACAAAAAACCTTCAGAAGGCAGAGGATGAGCTCCTGGACCTCCAGGACAAGGTGATCCAGGCAGAGGGCAGCAACTCCAGCATGCTGGCTGAGATCGAAGCACTGCGCCAGCAGGTGCTGAGGATTGAAGGTAAAGATGAGGAAATCAAGAAAGCAGAAGATTTGTGTCAGCTGATGAAGGAGAAGCTTGAGGAGGAGGAAAATCTTACCCGGGAGCTGAAATCTGAGATTGAACGGCTTCAGAAGCGCATGGCCGAGCTGGAGAAGCTAGAGGAGGCCTTTAGTAGGAGTAAGAATGACTGTACCCAGCTTTGTCTGAGCCTCAATGAGGAGAGAAACCTGACCAAGAAAATCTCCTCTGAGCTGGAAATGCTTAGAGTCAAAGTGAAAGAACTGGAATCTTCTGAGGACCGCCTGGACAAGACTGAGCAAAATTTAGTGTCAGAGCTAGAAAAGCTGAAATCACTAACATTGAGCTTTGTCAGTGAGAGGAAATACTTGAATGAAAAAGAGAAAGAAAATGAGAAATTGATTAAAGAGCTCACTCAGAAACTGGAGCAGAACAAGAAGATGAACCGAGATTATACGAGGAATGCTTCTAATCTTCTGGAAAGGAATGACTTGCGGATTGAGGATGGTATCTCTTCCACATTGCCATCCAAGGAATCAAGAAAGAAGGGTGCTCTGGACTACCTAAAGCAGGTGGAGAATGAAACCAGAAACAAATCAGAAAATGAAAAGAACCGAAATCAGGAGGACAACAAAGTGAGAGACCTTAACCAAGAAATCGAGAAGCTCAAGACACAGATCAAACATTTTGAATCTTTGGAAGAGGAACTTAAGAAAATGCGGGCCAAAAACAATGACCTTCAAGATAATTACTTGAGTGAGCAAAATAAAAACAAAATCTTAGCCAGTCAGCTGGAAGAGATAAAGCTACAAATCAAGAAACAGAAAGAGTTAGAAAATGGAGAACTAGAAGGGGAAGATGCTTTCCTGCCCGGCAAAGGCAGGCCTGAGAGGACTAAGTTCAGGGGCCATGGTGGGGAGGCGAGTGTGGCCAAGCATGCGTCCCGGGACCCGTCCCCTCAGCATAAGCGGGAAAGGCTTCGAAACAGAGAGCCTCTCAGCAGTGGGAACTCCGCGAGCAGCAGGCAGGGTTCCTCTCCCACTTTCACCAGCAGGAGGGCGGCCAAAGCCTTCAACATGGGGGCAGGCATGGACAGTGGCGCTCAGGACACCAGGGGAACTGAAGACCGATTTGCCCCTGGATCTTACCAGAGTGAAGGGAAGAAGGCCAGGGAGCAGCCGTCAGTGCTTAGCCGCTACCCCCCGGCGGCCCAGGAGCACAATAAGGTCTGGAAGGGCACTCACAAAGCGGGCACTGAGAGTGGGCTGAAGGGAAAAGTGGAGAAGACAACACGGACATTTAGCAACTCCACGCACGGGTCTATTCCTGGTGACACACTGGGTAGAACTGACAAGGCTTCAGACCCCTCATCAGAGGTCCAGCCTGGCAAGCGAGGACAGGTGCCTGGCAGTGGAAGCCAGGTGACTCAGGCTGCAGACCCTGTCTGCTCTAAGGCCATTGGAGCTCTGGCCTCTGCTCGAAGGTTATCTGCAGAAGGACTCACTAAAGGTAAAAAGGCTTCCAATGGCCTGGAAACTGATATTGGCTGCCCCAGTTCTAAGGCTCCTATTTTATCCAAGTACCCTTATAGCTCCAGGAGCCAAGAGAGCATCCTTCAGGGCTTTTCAACCCCAAATAAAGAAGTCGAGCAGCCTATAGCAGTTGTGATGGAAGATAGCAGTCAGCACGAAGCCCTGAGGTATCGAGTCATCAAATCCAGTGGTGGAGAGAAGCCCGAGTCAGACGATGACTTGGACATTGTATCTCTGGTTACTGCCAAGTTGGTGAACACAACCATCACTCCCGAGCCCGAGCCCAAACTACCGCCCAACTCCAGAGAGAAGGCCAGATCCCGAGGGGAACACAGAACCTCCCTATTTGAGAATGATAAAAACGTGGGGGGTGAAAATGAATCTGTAAAACCTATCAGAGCCTCTAGCAATGCAATGGAACTCCCAGATGCCAGTGGTGCAGGGGTAAAGAACCAGAGACCCTTCAGTCCCAGGGAAGCCTTGCGGTCTAGAGGTGTCATCAAACCTGTTATTATAGATAAGAACGTGAAAAAAATCATGGGAGGGTCTGGAAGTGAGGCTGTGCTAGAGAAACAGAGGTCCACCTGTAGGCCGGGACCAAACAAAGTGACAAGCAGCATCACGATCTACCCTTCTGACAGCGGCCCTCGAGCCAGCCCAGGTGAGGCCCTGAGAGAGAGGCACACGTCCACCAGCAATATCCAGGTTGGGCCCCCAGAGCTTATCCCCGTTGGCAGCCATGTCAGCTCTCCATTTGAGCTTTCCATTCATAAACACGATATCACTGTGCAGCTCGCAGAAGCTGAAAGACTAGGGGATGGGCCCTCAAGGAGTAGGCCGGACACGGTCGTGTCTCGGAGCAGCATTCTGATCAAGCCATCAGATTCTGTGGAGAGGAACAGCCATGCCATCCCTGCAGAGACAATCAGATGGAAAAGCCACAGCACCCCTTCAGAGATGGGCTCCTCAGATGCCAGGCACGTTACTGTGCGCAACGCCTGGAAGAGTAAGCGAGACTTGAAATCTGTAGAAGAGCCCCCAACTCAAGCAGGTAGAAATGTGGAATCTCCTAACGCCCACCTCCAGAGGTCTTCCACAGACTTCTCAGAACTTGAACAGCCCAGATCCCACCTTTCTGAGTCAGGTGCTCAAAGGATAAGAAGCGTGGGGGATGCAGCTGAGCTTTCCTCCCGAAGGACACAAAGTAGCCTCACGATGTCTGAGGTGCTCACCCATCAGAGTCAGGCAGGAGAAGTGGTCATGGCTGCAGCCTGGAACCATTCTGCAGGCACGGTAAGTCCTGCTGCCCCCTTCCTCCCTCTCCTTTCTACTCTCTTCCCTCTGCCCTGGTCTGCATGCCAAGGGTTGGAGAGCTGGGACTAGCAAACGGTAGCTCAGACCCTTGCTGCTATCACGTGGCTTTGGCAGGGCACAGGAGGACTTTCCAACGTCCCCTTACTGGTCTGTCACCTCCATTTCACTTTCTCTCCTCTGTTCTCTTGCTTTGCCGGAACAGCGGGAGCAGCTCCTGTGTGCAGAGTTCCCCACGCAGCACCTGGGATCTGCAGCGGCTCCCACAGAGCTCTGTCCTAGAGCAGGGACACGGGATCAACAAGTTCCCGTGCCTCCCTGCTCCCTGCCCTCTTGCTCATTATGTGTTCAGCTTAGGACCTGGCTGGTTCAGAATGGCTCAGTGTAGAACCACCTGAGGGTCAGAGTGTGAGCTTAGTATCTGAAGGAGAAGGCCCGGGCAGTATCTTTAGCTGTGGAGCTTGTGACCATGACATATGTCTTACCCCTTGCTCGACCCACCACTTGGCAAGGTTAACTGCAAGAGCCTGCGAGTCTGCAGAGTGGGCAGAACACCATCCACCCACATCACTGTGTCCTTCCAGCGCCTTGTGGGCAGATAATATCCCCATTTTCCAGGCATGGAAGCTCAGTGCCTTAACAAGGCCACCCAGGTGAATTCCTAGAAGAGTCAACTTATACTTTTATTATGTCTTTGATCTGCACTTAATTGGAAGGACAAAAAGAGAACATTAAGCAGAATTCCAGAACAAACTGGAGAAGACAGGTACTCAGAGCCCTGAAACTGCATATCCAAGAGGAGTTACAGTAGAGGGGCGGGCACAGAATACACGGGAAGGCAAGGTGCTTCGGGAGTGCCAGAGCTATTCAACTTTCTTCATACTCCCTTCCTCCACCAAGGAAATGGCTCTCAGCCCAGCAGAACAACCACATGTGGGAGTGCATGTGGCTGGCTGCTCCTCGGGGTACCGCTCCTACTTTCTGCACTGTGTGCTAGACTGGGCTCCTTGGCCTGTGGCCATCTCTAGCAGCTTGGAGTTCATGGTCTACCCTGATTTGCAAGACAAAAGTATCTTTGCAATACTTTTGTGGTCTTTCTGCGTCTGCCAGGTTGGAAGAGACATTGGTGGGAAGTGTGGATGTCATCTTCTCCACTCTGCTGTCTTCTGTAGCTCACGCTTCTCACTTCTGTTATTTATTGACACAGGAGGAAAGTGAAGACTGCACGTTCAGTATCCACAGGCGACTGCACAACTCGGTGGAGCGGTCTGAGCCCTCAGTGAAGCCCGGGCTGCCAGAGCTTGGGCGAATTCGGGCCGAAGAGCGATTACGGCCAAGTAGGCCTTGTGCTGAGGAGAACTGAGGCGGCTGGGTGACGTCTGCTGTCTCCTCTGCTTCTGCTTCTCAGCTTCTCCAGCTCCTGCCCTGGGAAGTAGCTAAGATCAGTCAACCAGCTGGACACAAGGCCTTGGCTGGGAGACTGATAGAGAGCTGGGGTGTGGCTCAGGTAATTTTTGCCAGTTGGCCAGAGGGGATCACAGACTACCACCTGGACAGTCACCCAGGCCCCAGCCTTCCCTGATGCATGAGTCCTCTTTCCTTGTCCCTGTCCCCAAGGTAGCATACACCACATTGGGTCCCCAAGTGGGGAGATACAGAAACCTCCCACCATCAACAGTAGCCAAAATTCTCTGCTCCCTGGGGGATGTTTTCTGTATCTTAGAGTGCCCCTTCTCTGTGTGGTTAATGCCTTCTCCATCTCCTCATCCCTTCCATTTGCTCCTTGTCTGTGCTGAGGGTCCACATGCCCACTAAGGATTATCAGCCATTAGCTCCATCTGGGGAGCTTCCTTCCTTCTTTTCCTCAGACTTTGAAAGCAGAAAGATCTGTGCTGCCTCTGAGGGATTATGGGGCCGTCTTGTAGGTTGAAGTTTCTCGGACCTGGCCCCCTGGCTGACCAATTTCCTGGGGGCAGAGCATACAGATTCCTGTTGGAATGACACCCCACCCCCACCCCAGCTCTCTGCTCACCTTCGAAAGGCATCAGAAGTGCTCAAGCCTCATGTGTCCCCTTCCTTGAGCACCCATAATGCTGCTGGCAGAAACTGTACCCTCTCCTGTGGTTGGAGACTTCAGCTGACATCATTGTTCCCATTTTGGGAAAATTCCCTGGCTGAGCTGGGCCTGACCCAGCGCACCCTGCTTCTAGGAAGTGCCCCGCAAGGGGAAAGCAGGCAGGAAGAAGCGGCTTCCCTTTAGTCACTCCACAAGCAATAGCTCCACAAAGGGCACAGACTGAGACTCCTCCCTCTTGTTCCCCCTCCGCCATCCCACACGGAGGAGGCTTCGCACTTTACCACGCTGATGCATTCCTACAGAAGTGGGCCCTTGATTCCTGCAAGTCGACTATCATTACAATGACTTCACTGAAGGAAAATTACCTTCCCATTGAGGACCTCAGGTGTATACAGCTCAGAGTGCAGCAAATCTTTCAGGAAGCCACATTAAAAAAAAAAAAAAAAAAAAAAAAAGCAACTATTTTCCTTATACCAGTCACATGGGGAAGTTAAAAGCTACATTCGTGCACTGCTTTTTTCCAGCATCTTCTCAGCATAAACAAGCGATCTCCTTTAAAGGCTACTTGTATACAGCAGATGCCACTGCTTTCAAAAGCAAAAGTGTTAGACTAGGAGTCTAGCTAGCTGGGTTTTTTCTGAGGCTTTATTACTCCTCGCTGTGTAACCTGGGGTAAATCCTTGTCCTCTAGGAACCTGTTTTCTTGTCTGTAATGTGAACTCTGAAATGGATGATCAATCTGGAATTCAAGATTCACCTGTTTGCATCTCCACTGCGGGCTGGTTCTCACTGTGCACAGAGGCCTGGGGAAGTGTCTTCCCTCTTGGGCCTTCTGCGTGGTCTCTCCATGTAGGTGTCTCATGCGGTGAGCCCAGAGAAGCTGCTCAGACCTCTGATCCCATCTGTAAAGGGAAGGGATTGGACAGTGAGTCCTTGCCCAGTGCCACGTGTCAGCACCTGGCTTCTACGCTGGGTGCTTTCTAACGCGTCTGTTCTGTGCCCTGTCCTGTGGATTTCCTAGGAAGAGGGAACATTGGGACTTCCTCGGGAGGACTGCGAGTGGTGCCCCTGCCGCCACTGTGCACCGGTGCCAGTGTTCAGCCTGCCCTTGTCTGCGTCAGACTGTGCTGCCCTGAGGTTTGGAGAGCACCTGCCTTACTTTTGGACAGGATGTCTTGCACATACTTCTGTTTTCTGGAGTTTTGCGAACTTAAGGGCTTGCCCTTGTTTCGTGGTTTGCCTGTCCTCTCCACATTCCACCTTAGATCCACAATGTAGGATGCTGTTTGCAAGATTTCATCTACTCATCCCAGGTCGCCGGCCAGCATCCTGCTCAGTCAGTCAAGGCTGCAGGCCTCACTTGCAGCTTCTCCACCATTCCCCTTCACCTGTTGGCAGCCCTGAGAGTTCAAGGAAACTGAGCTCTGCAGCGGTCAGTTGAGTATAGGAAACTTTGTGGCGCTTTCTGCTGATGGAAACAGAATGCCAAGCCATGCTGAAAAAGATCTCGCCAATATTTTTTTGTCTCTGGGTGTTGGAGCCCTGGATTCTGGTGCTGTAGCTCCTGGTGCCAAAGTCTGGATCTTTCCACGGTTTAGCAGTGCCGACATCTGCAGATACTCAGAATGCTATGTGGAAAAGGGACAGCTGTGGTGCCCTTTTACTGGGGCTGCCGTTTTGAAATCTGAGTGCAATAAGGTTTGATTGTAACCATTACTTCAGGATAAATATTTTGTTTCTTAATCTGCACACTTTATAGAACCGCTGTAAAATATTTTATTTTTAAATTCCTCAGCATTGCAGAAAATATGTCTTAGCAAGTGAACACTAGAGGCACAGTTCCTCCGGGCTTCAAATGGCTGGCAAGGCTGGCTCCCAGATTCTGAAGTTGGAAGGCACATTTCTGAACAGCAATAAAGGTGTGGCCATTTGGATCCAGTGCTCATTCCTGGGAGTCCTGGAGGAAGCCTCCAGCAGAGGGGGGAGGGGGGCTGGTAATTGAATAGTTGTCTAAGCCAAATAGTCCCATGTTCCAGCCAACCCACTTTTATGCCAAGCCATCTCTGCAGCCTGCTCAGCTGTTTCTGTCAGGCGTAGGGTTGCAGGACTGCTCCTAGGGAGGTTGGAGAGCCTCCTAGGTAGCTGCTTGGTTGTGAGGCAGCAGAGCTGGCTAGGTGCCAGGAGCTGGTCACTGTGTCTCTTGCCACTCTGATGCTGTGGGGCAGATGGCAGACCACCTGTAGGTAGGTTTTGCTTCTCAGTGGAGTGAAACAGCTGAGTGTGTGGGTTAAGGTGGGAATATGTGGGACCAGTCCTGTGAGCAGGACTCTGGATCCCAGCTGCAGGCAGGCTTGCACACACGCTTTCCCCTCTCGTGGGGTAGTGGGGGTGAGGTCTGTCATGTTGGACTTCTTGTCCTAGTTCTTAGGTTTAAGTGGGTCATGGTGCCAAGTGCTACCACTTCCCAGCAAAGGAACAGGGATCGAGACCCCTGAGGCGGGTCCCTGGCTTTCTGCTGGTGTGGGTTTCTTTGTTGCTACTCTTGACAAGACTGCTTTGGAACAGCTGCTTTTAGGGATTTTCTTTTGAATACCCCAAGGGGAACAGGGTTCTCCTCAAAGCCTCAATCAAGATCATAGGAACGGGGCCCTATTTTCCTGCTGCTTCACAGCTCAGAACATGTACTGAATGGAATGTATTTTTAAGAGAATAAAGTCTATTTTTTTGTATTTTAAAGATAGGGCTAGGAAGATAGCCTTTAAATACTGTTATTGCATTATATAGGCCCTTCTGCTGGGGGCGTCAGTCTGGTGGTCCACCTACTTGCTCAGGCAGGTGCTCTGGCCTCACCCTGCGCCTTGGAGGTGTCTGCATTTGTGCTCCAAGCGTGGGCCCAAGGAGGCCAGAATCTGCCGGTGGAAACCAGGGCAAAGCCATGAGCAGTGGCTCAGGGCTCCTCGGGTGCATGTGTGTAGTCAAAGCTGCCTGTCTGCATGTATCCTCTGGCTCGAACGCGCTCTCTGTTGGCTCTGCAGCACAATATGTAACCAATAAAGCTCCCTAGTTTCCATATACTCCATGAGTCTGGTGCCAGTTTTCTTGATGTCATCTCTTTGTACAGCTGCTAGTGTACTTCACTATTTCAGGTAAATAACATGCCAGTTACTGATGGTAGGGGGTCTGAAAATGGCCTGGAAAAGGATATATCTAGGATCTATAGTGAACTAGAGTTACACTTTGTTCAGGCTTGTCACAAAAAGTATCTCTCAAGCTTCCTGTGCCATTTATTTAAATTAGAAGCACCTACCACTGGATCAGGGTTCAAGATGGACCCAAAGCCCAAGCCTAAGATGAAAGAAAATGGAGAGGACTGCGTGCGGGACTGAGCCACTGCTCATGGCTTTGCCCTGGTTTCCCTGCATGCAGTCCTCTCCATTTTCTTTCATCTTCCAGTCAGACCACCCACATGTTGTCCCTTCCCAAGCCCTTCTTTGGACCTCAGGAAGGTGGACTCATGCCAGGTGCGATCTGATTCCCAAGCTTCCCGAACATTTGCACAGTTGAGTTTTTCCTGAGAGGAGCCCCCAGGAAAGAACACTTGTTTACTTCTGCATCTACTGTATGAGGTAAAGAGGACTGCAGACAGACTCCAGGGACATTAAGCACACATGTCCTTCACAGGGAAGAAGGTCTCACTAGGAAGGGGCATACAGCAGCTGAAACAGCCACTAGAAGCTGAAAGTGCAAGAGGCCTTCAGGCCAAATTTATTTTTAACTTTCATATTGCCATCTTTAATGCTGGCCATCCAGAACTGAAAGAGATTTCTTCTGTATTAACTCATTGAGTCAGTGGTAGTGTGACATCAGCTAAGGTGCCTAAGCCCTCAACCCTTCTCCAGCACTTTCCAGTTCTTATGGTGCCTAGAGTACATACCCCTGGAAGGGACCTGAGAATAAAGACAGAACTGCCTTGCCAGTGGCCCAAACAGGGTCAAGCCTTTTTTTCCCCACCCTGGTCTTTTTGAGACTGCCTTCCTATGCAACTCAGGCTGGACTTGAGCTCACTTCATAGCTCAGGATGGTCTGGAATTCACAAGGATCCCCTGCTTCAGCCTCCCAAGTGCTGGGATTATAGGCATGAGCTGCCATGACTGGTCAGACCTGTTTTCTCTTGAAAACCACGTACTCAGCCTGTCAGCACAGTCCCAGCACAGACATCAAGCCCTAGTGCCAGCAAGTCTGCTTTACAGGAGCCCCTCAACCTCACCTTCTGAGCTGACCAAGCTATTTTCCTCGGTAAGACCTTTCTTGTTTAAATAGAATACTACTGACAGATGGTTAAATAGGCATGTGTGAAGAAGTAACACTCCTTACAATCCCAAAAGGGAAAGAAAAGATAGGACTAATTTTATATGAAGTTTTATTCTCAAAATATTAGAAAACACACCACCACCAGAGACCGGGTTTACAGCACCTTCTTGCTTTAGTCTTTTAAGAATAGGACTCCTGTCAGCTAATGGTGCACCCAGGTACCAGGGCAGGAGCTTCGTAGTGCCATCTAGTGCTGCTAGGCCGTCGTCCTCTGCAGCACACCTGTCTCACATGCTTGGGGACTGCTGTGCCGGCACTCCGGGGGTGGCCTGGCGCGGCAGGGTGTACATGGCTCCCAAGAACTGGTCTGCGATCCTTCCTGCTTCTCGCAGCCCACTCAGCAGAGCACCATGGACTGTGGCTGGATAGTTCCGGATTGTATGTTCTCCCGCAAAGAAGAGGCGTGGGATTGGCTATTTCAGGTGAGAAGCAGACAGTAAATTATGGGTGTACCTAGGGTTTTTTGTTTTTGTCTAACATATTTAGGACAGGGCCTACAGGGTCTCACTACAAAGGCTGGACTTGCAGTGATCCTCCTCCCAAGTGCTGGGATTACAGGCACATGCTGCAATGCTATCTACCCCACCCAGCAGGGCTGAGGGCGACAGCATGCTGGGGATCGAACCCAGCTGCGGTGCTCTGCCTTGGCAGGCGCTTTAGTCCACCGAGCTATCTGGCCGGCCCTATATCTAGGGTTTTTAAAAATAGGGCCTTACTATATAGTAAGTGTCCACAATCCTGCCTCATTCTCCAGTGTGCTGGTAAATACACCTGTATTGCCCCCACCCCTTTGGTGGCACCGGAGATGTCAGCCCGGGGCCCCTACTCAGCTACCTCCCTAGGCTTTTTTGCCAACTAGGTGTAAGTCACCCAAGCTGCAGTTGAATTCGAAATCCTTCTTCAGCCTCTCAGAGTGCCTGGAGTAACAGGTATGTGCCAGCACACGCAGCTGTGGTATTTAGGCTTATACCTCCAACTTGTTCCTAGCTCTTCGTTCTACCCGTCTCTTACCAGTACTTTCTTAAAACTAACAGAAGTGAGGCAGAAAGACCCCCAGGCTCACTTCCAAAGTGGTGCTCATCCACTGCATCAGTTTTTAGTGTTGCTGACAGCTGAACTATAGGATTTCTTTACCTCCTGAAGGGTACCTTCTGGCAGCAGGGTTAGGGTTCTAACTTTGATCTTGACCACAGAGAGAACATTTGTTCTTGTTCAGGAATATTACACATGTGCCTCAGTTCAGAACAGACCATACAGGGGTGGCCAAATAGCTCAGTGGATTACAGTGCCCGTAGGCAGGCACAGGGGCTGGAGGTTTGATCCTAGGGCCTGCCGTGCCAGCCCCGCCCCCCAGCAACTGAGACTGGGCATAGTGGTGCGCACCTGTAATTCCAGTTCTTGGGAGGCTGTAAACAGGCAGATTACTACCAGTCCAATCTACCAGTGAGACCCTGAAAACCCTGTAGACCCCTTAAAACAACAAAAAACCCAGCAACAACAAGCCAGAACAGACCACAGAGCCTGAATTATACCAAGGAGCCTTTATTACTGTTTAGAACAAGGATTGGTATAATCTAGACAAGGACACAAGGCAATTTCCTGGGTATTCCATGAAGCCCCTAGTGATCCTTCAGACCCCCATAATAATCCTGAGTCCCTACAAAGTGAGGTACAACTTAAAATGCATTTTTTTTTTTTTAAGATGGAGAAATAAGGAAAAAAGTTACTTTTCCTATTTGCTGTAGAGTGCTTAGATTTTACAAAGCTAAAATGTGAGAAATGTGACAAAGTACCTTAAGTATCTTAAGGACAGATGACTAAAATCAAAACAAAAGTGACATCTTTCCCCCAAGATCCTGGGACACTGGGTTCTTCCCAAAGAGACCTACATGAAGTCTGCTGGCTTCTCACCTGCGGAGCACCAGGAATGGAGGGGCCAGGAGTGATGGGCTGTGCCATCAGATCGTAGTCATTTCCAGATGATCCTGCAGCTACATAGGAGTAGGAGCCCCGGGCCCAGGGATCAGCACGCCAGCGAGACACCACAGTTTCCTTGGGCTAAAAGGAAAAAAACATGAGCAGAAGTCATTATTGGGACAAGGACACACCAGTCATCTCTGAAATGTGGACAAGAAATGGTGGGTGGGTACATGGGGAGGAGACTGGCAACATGAGCCAGGCAGTAGATGCCACTGCTCTCAGCCACACTAAGGCAAGAAGACCTCAAATTGAAGGAACTTTCCACTATGCATTCCATAGGAAACCAGGTCTAGCTGGACTTTTATTTGCTTTTATAAATTTACACAGGAAATTACTACATCGCCTATCAAAGAAATCATAAGGGACTAACCGTTACAATGGGCCTAACGGGAAGGACAAAATTACCAAGAGATTCTCTTACAGGAATTCACTGGAGTTTGGCTACTCTGTCTAAAAGGCAGGGTTACGTGGCTCCACAGGCAGAGGAGGAACCAAGCTGTTCTAGGGGCTTTGCTGAGTGTCATTTGTATAGCAGAGTTCTAAACATTGATGTTCATGAGATCCAAGCACACAGTTTTGAAACTAATAAGAACTTATGCCAAACACGAATATAGGACAAGTCAAACCATGGAGCAATCTGAATTCAGACCTCACTTGTCTCCCATCTACTTACCTGGGGCACCGCACTGCTACCAAAAATCCCCTTGAGAATGGCCAGGCACCGGCCCACAATCACATCGTCACTTATGTTTTCCATGATACCGGCAGCTTCTCCTGCCACCAATGCCAACAGTATTGGAGCTGGGAAACAGGATGGACAATTTCAGGGTTTTTCCACAGAGCTCTCAAGAATCTCCCTGTCAGGCTCTTGATACTCTGAAATCTGATAAGACACGCAGCATCCAAAGTGAGAAACAAGTTATGTTTCTAAACTTTTTATCTGCGGAAATAGGCCAGAAGTAAGCTGGCAGGCGATCACCGGTCTAGTGTGGCTCCCAGATGCTTACAACTTGGCAGAATACAGCGATCCTGACTAACAAACTCGATAGTTACGCAGAAACTTCTTAGGTCTGACTGCCTTAGCTCCCTGTCGTAGGCCTCTCCAAGCCCATCACTGCCTGCAGCTGCCCATTTGGTAAACATTTGTACAACTTTCATGACAGGCACAGGGCTGGATACCAGGCTACAGAAGGTACAAACTAGATTATACTCCCATTATAACTCAGACTTACTTGGAATTCAAGGTGGCAGGATGTGTGTGTTCTGGAAAAACCTCTCAAATACACTGACATTTAATTCAGGACTTGGAAGGCAAAGTAGTAAGCCACATTGGCAAAGAAGAGATGAAGGGGGAAAAAATTGGCCCAGACCATGGTGAAGTAGTGAATAGCAGGGTATACTGTACAGTCAGAGAGGCAGGTGTGCCTGGTGGGACAGAACGAAGAAACAGAGGGTAGCTAAATGATGAGGAGCCATGAAAAGGAAGCTGAAAGTTTTCCTTCAATAAGAGAAAGGCATAAAAAAATGGAAGCAGAGATAGAACCGTGGCCAACTGTCAGGTAACCTGACTGGTGAGGTGGGCGGCAGAAAAGGAAGACAGAGGCCTGAGACTCCTTGGGGCTGACACAGCTGGGACCTGCCGGCTCCGATGGACAAATGAAGCAGTGAGCTATTACCAGACAGCAATGTATGGGATCAACACAGTGCCACGTGAAGCTGAGAGGTTGGGCTAACACTTTGCTAGCAGGCAAGGAGGAGCCATGAGAAGAAGTGGGGCAAAGTCAAGCTGGCTCAGCTGCATCTGCAGCACATCCTCTTAGAGTGAGGTGGAGTATAAACAATATTTTATCTCTACACGGAGTTAAGTGTAGTCCAATTGCAGAAGACAATAACAGGAGACAGGAATGTCAAAAATGCACTTAAAGGGAAGTGATCAAAGATTCCGGGGCAAGTTGGGTGTGACTCAGAAAATGAGCAATGAATTTCCTATTCCAGGGAGCCTCCCGGAGCCTGTCCCTTTTGCTGGGATAACTCTTTGTTTTGTTTTAGACTCTCTTTTGTTTTTTAATGTATTCTGACACCTAGAAGGCATTTTAGGAACTCCTGCCTTAATAAAAATTAAGGCATACACTTAAGAAAACCTTAAATATGCCTAATTTTCCATTCCTATATGGATATGAAAAACAGTTAAAACCAGAAGCAGTTACCTTTATAGAGGTTCCAGAAGAGGAACAGCTCCCCTCTGCTGGCAGTTGTGCTACCAACATGCCCGAACAAGTTGACACTCGGATCCCAGAACACTCGGTCAAAACATAACACCACCTAGCATAAGACAAGGACACATGAGCTGATGACAGATGACATCATGGCTTCCTTCAAGCCCTATTGCATCTGTGAAGCACTTCTTCAGATGTACTGATGTCTCCTAATCTACTTCTGATACATGCCCAGAAATCTCCCATATAAGTGAATTAAGACATGTATGTAGTAGCTGGATGTGGAGGTATATGCCTGTAATCCTAGCACTTGGGAGGCTGAAGCAGGAGGATTGTTGCAAGTTTAAGACCAGCCTGGGCTACAAAGTGAGCTCAAGGCCAGCCTGAACTGTATTGTAAGACCCTGTCCCAGAAAGACAAAAATAGACATGTATGGCTCTTTTTACAGGCTTGTATGCACAGAATGGCCTATAAGACTGTGCTGGAAAACACACTGAGGAAATGAACTAAGAGGCCTCAGACCTGTATCACAGAATGGTGAGTGCACAGCCAAATGCGCACAAACTCAAAGTCCTCTGCTCGCTGAGGAGGCAGAGAAACTAGTATGTGTGCATTAGGCTCTGGGGAGAGGCCCAGAGCGTATCACCTTGTTAAGGTTGCCAAATCCCATCCTTTGGACTGCAGACGTCTTCCACTCAGGAAGAGGTGGCACGAACTGAACAGCTGGTGGCTGCTGTTTCAACACGCCCAGGGGAAGAGTACAAAGAACTGCGTCACACTTATAAATAAAGGTTTGACTTGTGGAACGGGTGTTCACAGCGATCACTTCACATCCTAGAGAAGTTGGTGGGAAAAGACTAATAGTGATGAGGATGGCACTGAAAAGGACATTACACACGGCACACATAGGACCTATGCTCTTCACCTGTGTTGTAGATACAGCCATGAGATGGGCACTATAGGCCACAAAGGTAAGAACTGCTAAGATTTAAACCCACACAGCAATGCTGAGTTCTACTGTGGTGACAGCTGCCACCATAGTAGTCTGCCCTCCTAATACAATGGTGATTTGCTGGACAGATCCTCTCACTCACCAAAGTTAAGTAATTTAGACCAAAATTAAGGGTAGAACATCTGTTTCAAATGACCTGATTCCAGTCTGGCACATGACTATAAATCTCAGCACTCGGGAGAGGCAGTGGCGATGGACTGCTATAAATTTGAGGCCGACCTGGCCTACTCATTACACAGTGAGACCCTGTCTCAAAAAAATACTTGATTCATTTTCTAATGTCACTGGCTATTCTCTAAGGACAAAGAATGACACGAAGACTGGTGCAGCTCTATGGAATCCAGCCTCCAACTGTGGAACACACTGAGAATGCGCCATGTTGCCCAGTTTGTCAGATGGCTCAAAGCCAGCCTCAGAGGGTACTGACACTGTTATCGCATTTGTGTTTTTAAATGAATTGTATGATTACAAATATATAGAGCTCAAAATAAGTATGAGAGCTTAGTACATGCCCATTTTCTATGGCTGCAGAATTAATGAAAAGGACATAGTTATCCTCCAATGTGCTGGCAAAAGACTATAGACCTCAACATCATCGGATAGAAGCTGATGGGAAAACTATAAAAGGAAAACCCTTTCACTGGGAAAGGGTTACAGTGTGTGTGTGTGTGTGTGTGTGTGTGTGTGTGTGTGTGTGTGTGTGCGCGCGCGCACATGTGTGCACAGGTGCATTATGTGTTAAGGGAAGCAATACTAGGAAAGGGGCCTTAGAAGTGTGGTGGCTCCCTGTACTTCTTAAGCCAGGCAGTCACATGAGGATCGTTACAGAGGTAACCACTTATTTTAAGGAGTTCAAAACTATCAATTCCAAAAGGAGAGGACAAGTTTCTCTGCATTCCACATTAAACAGTCCGAAGTTAACAACAAGGGCACTGAGCCTATGCCCAAAAGAATCACAGGGTGACTGCATCTCTGAAGTCTATTTATCAGCTGGCCTCCTCCCTCCAGAGTTAGGAACTAGTCTGCACGGATCAGCCCTTCTAAACAGATGAGCCAAACGGATCTAAAGATGAAGAGACAGACGGTGAAACATAAGCAGTGGACCACATTGGGGCATCTGGCACAAAATCTAGCAAAATTGGGTCCAAACTCTGGCTATTATTTTAATATTCTAGTCCCACACAAGTTAGAAACAAAAACTTGCCTCAATTTTTAGGCTTATAAATGGGGGTGGGGGGGGTGTTGAGCCCTGAGTCTCCACAGGTTAACCAACTAGAAATGCAAAAAGGGTCATCATTTATAAACTGCTATCTTATTAAATACCAGGGAATACACTGACTGACCTTGCTGTAGCCCATATCCAACAAAGACAAGCTCTGCTCTGCTTTAGGGAGGGTCTGTCTTCCCTGCACAGCAGCCACATACCTGAAGCTGTGTAGCGAACCTGCCGCACTGCTGTATTCAATTTGATGTCAAGGCCTTCTGCTAAAGCCACAGGCACACAGGAGTAGCCATTCCTCACTGTCAGGTGGCTGCCAGTAAACTCAAAGTCGTCATCCTAACAAGGAGAGAAAAAGACCTATTTCCACATTCTCTCATCTAATTCATGTCATTTGCACTGAATTCTAAATGATGATGCTGAAAAACACAAGCTTGTGAAGACAGTTAATGTTTTAAGGCAGAAATTTAAAAATCACAGATTTAAAGCAAATATTAAAAGAATAATTGCTCAGCATTCAACTGCAGAAAATGAAAAGAGAACACCAAAATGCCCTCCATGTGTGGGGAGCGGATGAGGTGCTTCACCCTCACATCCTGCACCACCGAGCCCAGGCTGCAAATCAGGGACGCATGTGGTGACTGAGGTGATTGGGGGCACAGAGCTTGTCTATGGCTTCTTGAGACGTACAGGGCCAGCCTATCCTCATTAATTATCTTTTACCTATAGGCAAATCTGTTTTTACTCCTTAAAGTTGAAGATTTTCAAAATCAGATTCAGTCAAACTAGATAAGCCAATCCAGGATTAGAAGAGAGACCCACAATAGTCCACAAAGTAAAGTCAAGATTTGGCCAGGAAGTTAAGAACCCCAGCGCTGTTTCTTATTTCAAATTTGTTGAAAAAATTTCTGGACAGAGAAACTTTTTGAAGATTAGTAAATGTTTCTAATTTCATAAAATTCCTGGAAGGGCTGGCCAGCTAGCTCAGCAGATTAAAGCACCTGCAAGTAAGTGCTGGAGTTTGATTCCTGGCTTGCTGTGCCAACCCCACCCGAGGCATGATGAGAGGGCGAAATGAGACTGGGTGTGGTGGCATGTGCCTATAATCCCAATGCTTGGCAGGCTGAAAACGGGAGGATCACTATGAGTCTGATTTGTGTTGTAAGACCCTGTAGACCCTGTACTAAAATTCATAAAGAAAAACAATATAAAAAATAAAACAAAAAAACCTGGAGAACATATAACACATAGAAATTCAATAAAAATATGGAGCTAGCAGGAAAATTCTCACTATATTGTGATTAATCTGTTCCCACAGTTCAGCGGAACTGCTTATAATCAAAGTTTAATATTAGTATAAATAGCCAAGTATTAAGACTTCAAATGATAACTCAATGACTGGAAGGGCCTAATCTAGTATTTATACAAAAGAAACAATAAAGTGGTACTTCTCTAGGATTTTTATCATTAATAAGTCTAATACTTTCTATGATTCAAATATTGAACAACATTCGAATTTATAATCTAAAGTCAGCATGGCTTGGTGGTACACACCTGAAAGGCCAGCACTCCAGGAAACTGAGGAAGGAGGACAGCTAGGCTAATCCCAGCCTAAGTAATCTAGGGAGACCCTGTCTCAAATACAAAAATTAACTCTGCTTAGTAAGACATGTAAATAAAATTTTATTTAATTCTATAGAACCTTAAGTGTGGCCAAAGTCTCAGAGTTCAAGTTTAGCCCATTTGATACCCAGGAGCTTTGTGAATATTACACTTAAAACACATTTATCATAAAGTATTTAATACTGCATATACTAGGAATTATAAAAACTTGCCGAGATTAGTAAGATCTAAATAAATGGAAAGGTACACCAAACTCAAAGATTAGGAGAAAATCTCAGGATGTTTTTTGTAAAAATTGACAAGTTGATTCTACTTTTTAATGGAAATACAAAGAACCTGCAATAGTCAAAAGAATTTCAAAAAAGAACAAAGTACAGCATTTATATTACTCAATTTTAAGGCTTAATTCACATTTGCACGGCCAACTGATAATCTAATAAAGTACCAAGACAGATGAAGAAAAGGATGGGGCTGAAATTAAGACAAGATTTTTCAGTGTGCAAAAAACAAAAAAACCAAAGGGTAGGGGCATAGCTTAGTGCTGTGATCAAGAACACACCTGGCCTGAGTGATGTCCGGAGTAAGCCCCCAACAACTACAAGAAAAAGAAACATAAGGCCTAAAGAAAAAGAATATTAGACATAGGATTTCATAGAACTTTTCTGTGAAAGACAATACTCAGAAAAAAGGGCAAGCTAAAGACGAGAGGGAAGGAATACTTGGAAACCATAAATCTGACAAAAACTTCTGGGTAGAGTTTAAACACAATAATCTAAAACTCACCAAGAAAAGACAACTAGATTTTGTTTTGTAAGACTTGGTCTCACAGGCTGGCCTCAAACTCTGGACTCTTCTGCCTCAGCCTCCTGTACTCAGTCACTGTACCCAACTCAGATTTTTTAAAAAATGGGTAACACATCCAGACAGCTATTTCACCCAACGCGACACAAAGGGTAGATGTGCACAGGATGCTCTGCATCAACTGTCAGTGGGGAAATGCAGGCATCACCACACCAGAAAAACGGCAGCAGGGTGAGGAGGTGAAGCACATGGAACTTTCCTACACTGCTGGTGAGAAGGCAGTTCGGGAGAAGTTTCTTAAAAGTTTAACATCCACTTTCTGTAAGACCTAGAGATCCTGCTATGTATCTACTCAAGAGAAAGCAACATACTTTATAACAGCTTCATTAATAGTCCAAAAATGGAAACAATACCAATGTCTATCAGTGCACCAGGGAATGAATAAATAATTGGTATATACACACCATGGAATCAACGGAAGTAATGAAAAGGAACAAACTACTGATCTGCACAAAGATACTGCTGAAAAACTTCATGCTAAGTGAAATAAGTCTCAAATACAATATATGAATGATTCAACTTATATGAAGCCGCAGAACGAGCAAAACTTGTTACAAAGACCAAACCAAGGGCTGCCTGGGGCCAGGAGCTGGAGGGGAGGAGTGAGGTGGCAGAGGAGCAGGAGAGAATTTCAAGATGATGCAAATGCTCTGTCTTGATTATGTTGGCAGCTCAAGCTCTAAGTCTAGCAAATCATCACACTGCTCATTTACTGTGTAGAAGTAATATTTTATTATGGCTATCTAAAACACATGCACACACAAACTTTCTCCAAAGTCCTCTTGGATATATGCAATAAAAATAAATGACAAAGAAGTTTTACCTGATCCCAGTGTTTAAGAGAGAGGGTAGAGAGAGGTGTGGCATTAGCAAATTCAAGATTTGCAAAATGCCAATCAAGTATCTGTCTGTCTCTTGATGAGAGATACACGTCACTAAAAAATAAGAACAAGGAGCACGGAGTTAGTAAGGGAAATCACTACTATTAGTGATGAGCTGAGGTGGGTGGCTTCAGTTATTGGACGGGACTGTACCTTATGAGGACAAATGACACATAAAATAGTAGGATCTTATCATCTTATGAACTGCCTTAAGCCTGAGCAGTGAGTATGCCAAAGTCACCTCAGAACGCAAAGTATAGGGACACAGGCCTTTCTTTTAAATAAAGCACAGATTTTACTGCAAAGATAGGCAGCATCTCTGACACCAGAACAAAGGTGGAGGCACACAGAATATCTGGTGCATGCAGTCTCTGTCTCACCTCCAGTGGAAGTAAAGCATTATCTCTTAATAGTCCCTACGATTATGGAAATTTAAGCTGCACTTTGTACCATACTCAAGACAATTTTCATCTGCTTATTAACAGAGAAGGACCGTCTTTTCAAAGATAATCTGCTTTTTTTTTTCCCCCCAGTACTGGGGATTGAACTTGGGACCTTGTCAAAGATAGTATGTACAGGTATCTAAGACACTGTTTAATACTAAAATGAGTAGGGGGGAATTTAGAAACATGACAAGCAGCCCTATATTCACAGACATTTCCATTCATTAAACAATTTAAAACATACTTAATGATGATAAATAAAATGTGTAATGTGCTTTATAATTTTCTTTCTATACCTTAAGAAAAGTCACAGCTATCCCTCTGAACATTTGGGTTTTTCTTACCTTGGGGGATTGGCTTCCAATTCTTGAAGTTTTTCTTCTAGTTTTCCTTGTGTTTCAGCTAATTCATCATATTCCTGATAAAATTTAAAAGACTAAGTGAATTTAATTTATTTTGAAAGGTCTTTTTTTTTTTTTTTTGACAGGGTCTCACTCTACAGCCCATATTCATAGTGATCCTCCTGCTGATATATACCTATTTTATTTAAATCACAAGGTGTAAAGTCTAGACATAAGTCAGGCCATGTATAGAAAATGCAGCTCAACTTAAGGCTGGAGCCTGAGCTTGGAAATTTTTGATCTTGGAGACAAACTGTGAGTCTGGAATGAGATGAGGGACAACAGGTAGGAAGAGAAAGTAAGGAAGAAATGAACTACTAGTGTGCTGTGAAGTAAAGCTGAAAAGTACGAGCAGCTGCCATTTCTTGGGCACTGATCATGTCCTTAGCACTGGAAATAAACACCACTGATACACAACTTTATACAAGGTTCATAATTCCTACAAGTTAGAGTGTATGTAACTAAAGTCACTGATGAAACAACTGAGTTCAAGGAACAAGACTAGGAAATACCAGGCTAGGGATTTGAACCAGACCGGTTGACTCCAAAACAACTCTAAGTCCTTGTTCATTTGTATTATTCTAACCTGTCAAGATAAGAATTCTACTGAAAAAGCAGCCATCTATCCCATTAGGCCCCCTGGTGTCCATATACTAAACCATCTTCTCGCCATCTTACTGGTACCTGATTGTTTAGTGGTATCCTATTTTTCACAGTTTCTTAGGCCCACACTAATTCTTAGGATTCCAAGCAAAACCAGGTAGGCATGTTCATACCACACCTTGCAAAGGGCAGTCAGATCCCTGTGTTTGCTTTTCACTAAGAACTCAGCAGTAATGTCTCTGGGTGGCTTCACTTCAGATGCTTCCTTGTATTGTTGATGAAGTTCTTTAATTTTCTCTTTCAAATTTACCATCTAAGATGAAAGATTCAAATTTAGCATTCCACATATCCATGTAATTCACCCCCAAATCACATTCACCTTTGGTTTTGGCTCTTCTCTTATGCAAGGCATTTGGAATTCTTTTTTGGTGGAACTGAGGATTGAACTCAGGCCCTTGCGCTTGCCAGTGAAGCGCTTGAGCCATCTCCCCGGCCCTGGAATTCTTAATGTCTGTTTTGTGTCATGCCACATAGGAGCAAAAATGTCTACGAAGTTTAACGCAGTGGTATCATACCACTATTGGATGAGTAGGACTGGCTCTCATCTACCAACAGACAGGACGGAAGGACTATCCATTATTTTTAAAAAAGGTATTAAATTTCTTGGAAATTAAATTTAATACTTTTCTTCTTCCTTCTTTTTTGCAGGATTGGGGATTGAACTCAGACCCTTGCGCTTGCCAGGAAGGTGCTTATTCTACTGAGCCATCTCCCCAGCCCCCTAAATACTTTTCTTAAAAAGGAATTTCCAAGAGAAACAATCTACCACCAATTGCCATGATTTGTTTTTTAAATATGTAAAAGACCAAATGATTACACCAAGAACTTTAGGGAACCATTCCTAATATTAGTTTTGTCACAGATCTGCTTATCACTATGAAGAAAGCAGGGCAGTCAGAGTCCAAGTCAGGGCCTTACCTATGTCCTGCTGGCTGGCATTTCTCCAGCCATTCCTCATTTCATCCTTACCACAGGCTATACAGGTGAGCTGGGGATTTCTTCATGTGACAGGATGAGAAATGAGGCAGAGTGAGAATGAGGCAAGAGTTAATCATGCCTCACACCTAGATGCAATCATATATTCCCACCCCAGGCTGTGTCCCTAAGTGGATGCTATGTCTGCAGTTGGCAAGATGAAGAGAAACAACTGGTTGGACTTGAGTGGTCTGGAACCTGGAGCCCAGAAGGCAACTACAGAGAAGAGCCCCTGCTGGGATGGAGGTGGGAGACACTTGCAGCTCAAGAGAGATGACAATGGCAATGAACTGATTTGTTGGTGTTTGTCAATGGGTACTTAGCCGTTAATCTCTCTCAAATCCGAGAATACATCAGGAAGTCAGCAATGAAACAGCTAAAGGAAACCAGATAGACAGGAAAGATCTATTTCCCTCAGTAACACTTCTTCAGTAGAGTTGTATTCAAAGACAGACAAAACTGTGCCTTCAACTAGTCATTTTCCTAAGAATAATGAGTTCCAGCTATGCAGCCTTTCTCTTCCAGAAGACAAAAATCCAGAAATCCATTAAAAGTTTCTACCTTAAAGGTTCTTTCTCCTCTTATAGCTTCATTACATGGAAAAACATAGAATTATACCTTATTAAGAAGTTCTTTCAGTTCTTCCTGAGTTTTCACTATTTTCTTCCAATGTTCAATCTGCTCATCTTTGACATGCTTCTCTTGTAACCTACAAGAGAGAACACATGTGCCACCAGCACACAGGCAGCTCTGCCACAAGTGCCCATTGAGAGCATTAAGGACTGCAGGCCCAATGGGACTTTTATACTCAGAACAAGAAAGCTGGCTGGGGGCAAATTACTACCCAGTGAGTTTTAGAGTTGTTAAGGTCTTTAAGGATGCAACTGTTTTAAAAACTTTTACTTTGGGATTTAACAATTTCACATGAAGGTGAAAACTAGCTCAAATAGTACCACTAAGAAACTTCAAGCATAAATAGCACATTTATAAATGTAATTCAACATACAACAGGTGGTATCAAAGTACTTACTGAATGACAACTTCCAATGCCTGGCCAAGGGACACAGGCTTATTATTGAGGACATTGAAGTCTAGCTGATGACTAAGGTAAGATGTAGCTTCTAGCAACCGGTTAAATTCTTGCTCTACCATTTCATCTTTCTCTTTAGGAACCTGCAAATCCGAAGTATAGCAGAGTTGGTCCTTATAAGACTCAAAACATAGCCATCCGTGAAGACACAACTGCTTCAGAATTAAGCAGATCAAAATATGTATCTCAAAGGGGGAACCTTTGAGGACAATGATTTTTTTTCTTTTCTATGAAGTGGTCAAGGCCATTTAAATGAGATATGAAATGTTTTGGTCCTGATAGTTCCCTCTTCTCCCACTTTTGCTCTCAGAGCTGGGCCTCCACCTACATTGACAGCTATAGGCTATAAACAGTGCTAAGTGAAGTTACATGGAGACAAGGTGCACGGAGCTGACATGCACTGAGGTAAGGAGCTGGGCTGACATGCAAACAACATACTAAAAAAGTCCCAGAGAACAAAAGCTATGTTAACACGCTTGAGGACACTGATAAGATAAGGGCAGGATGAGAAAATAAGAGGCCCAAATTATATACTTCCCCTCAAAGAGGACAGAATTTCAGGTGGAAGTACAGGAGAAGTGAAATTCATGCCTATAAGAAGAACTAGCATCTTTATTATTTTTCAGATTAATAATTTCAGAGTTGAATGTCTTAAGATTATAAATAACTAAGGTATCAAGAGGTTTGGCTCTTCACTGCTGTACACTAAGGGTGGGTTAAATGCAGATCTTCAAGCTGGACCATGCCCTAGGCTACCCCATGTCCTGCCTATTGATACCATGCATCCCTATGTATGCTTCACTATGTTTCAAAGTAAACTATCTGCCATTGTACTGCTAAATTTGTGGCAGTAATGAGACAAGGAAAAGGCAGCTGGACATCAACTGGGAAATGAGATTCAAAATATAGAAATTTACCTCAGTCAACCTAAAATCATTACTAGGAAAACAAAACACCAAAGTAGTTGAGATTAAGAGGAGAGAAATGATCTACAGCCAGAAGTAACTGTTGTCAGGATCCTCACAGTAAAATTCCGCTCTTATTTTAAACTCCTTAGTTCTTGCCCTGCAGCTCAACAGACGAATGTCAAACACTAGCCTCTACTCTTCACTGACCGCACAAGTGGCTTCACAAGATAAGCTGTCAGGCTGCAGAAAGAACCTGCCAAGAAGTGTAGCACTAAAAAATCTGAAAAGTGAGGGAAGAGGGCGGCAGTCCCTATGCATCTGTGTCTAAGACAAGCAGAGATGATCTAATCACAATCATACTGAAGTTCAAGTTCTAAAACACTACACCAGAAAAGATCAGAAAATCTATGAATTAGAGAATCATCTTTCACCTACAGAAAAATCTAAATTCCTAAGAATCCTCTGTTTTGCTTTGAGAAATGAGACAAGACTGGTCCTATGACCTGGTGGATCAAGAATATCCGACCCACTCTTTTCAACTCCAAGGAGGTAAGAGAGCCTGGGGCGATGTCCCCACCTGTTTTGATTACAGAACTAGGAGAGCAGGTAACAGAGACCTGCTTCCTTATCAGGAAGTTTATCTGCTCTCAGTTAGATTCCCTCACCACTCTGATGGTCATATACAAAGAACTCAATTAATAGATTTATGCTTAGAAACATCTCTAGTGGAACTCCTACAATGAGCCTAAAAAAGATAAGTTATCCAAGACGATTTACTTTTCCTTTCAAAAAGGAAACAGCTACATTTCTACAAAGCTATGCCATCTTAATTGACCATAAATACAATGTGCAATAATTGTGTTTTCTGCAGTAAAAGAAGCTGGTATTTCTTTACGTGGCTTCAAAAACACCTAGCAAGAGGCTGTTAAAACAGCAAGAGGGACTAGATCACATAGGTCTTCCTCGTAGGACACAAAGTGCCAATGTATATAAGAATGCAAATGGGACAGACTAGTGCTCTCCCAATGTTAGCTAGACAGCTTGCTTTAGACAAGCTTTAATCTTGGCAGCGACAGTGGCAGTCACATAGGGGAGTTCATACTGAGAAAGTATGCAGCACTGAGGCTCAGTAACTGGGGTCCAGGGTGTGTGGTAGAGAAATATTTAAAGGGACACTGTCAAGGTTAGAGGGACCAAATTGACCTTTTGTTTCTTCCCTCTATTTTCTAAGCAGCCCACTTGATTCATTACACTTTCCCCTTTAATCCACCCACATTCCCCACAAAAAACTGACATTTTACATGCGCTTTTAATGACAAAAACTCAAATGGCACCAGCCCAACATATAGGTGCAACTCTACAACAACAAACTGGTGTGAATGTGTGATGAAGAGGATCTTTGAAAAGAAAAGATTTAAGTGTTAAGCTTTTAATGGGTTACTGTAAACAGTGAGGAAAATGATTTGAAAAATTATGAAAAAATACCTTGACAGTGTCCTTTTAACCAGTGCAGCAGAGAAAGAAATAAACTGTAAATAACAGCCCAACAGCCACGTCAAGTTTAGTTTTGTATGACAGCAGTAAAAATCAAGGCTTTAAACACATAGCATGACAGAAGCATTCTGTTAGCTCTGAAGCTGCAACCACCAAAGAAATAAAGAACAGATTGTATGGAGACCAAAATGGGAAAGTCAAGGCATAGAAATGGCAACAGAAAGGCAGTTTTAAAAAGGCAGGAAGGGGACAGGTGTCAGGAAGCAGTGAGAACAAACCAAAATTCAATAAATGAAAGAAAAAAAAAAAAAAAAAAAGCAAACACAGAACAGTAACAGCAAAATCAAACCAAAATCAAACCAAAAGATCGCTGCCGATGTGCCTGGCACCAGATGACAGGACGGCATCTCCCGTGTGGCCCTCAGCCTGAGGGTGAGCTGTAGGAGATGATGTGAAGCAGCACCAGGCCCATCCCCACGCTGCCAAGTAAGCAATCACAGGGATGCTCGGGGCAGCCAGGAATACCTATGAAGCCTGGCTGTTCTTCCATTAACTTCAAAATTTCCACTTGAAATCAAAGGATATTTGAAAAATAATAACAAAATCCTTATCTACTAAGAAACTAATACTGATCAGGAGGAAAACCAAAATATGTTTTAATACATTTAATTTTGAATTAGTTTCTAAAATTAAGCTAGTTTTAAAAAAATGTTCTATTAGACATACTCAAAGGAATTAGCAAATGACTGTCCTAGGCATCCAAACTGTCATTTTTTTCCTTGAGTGAGAAACCTTTGGGTTCTGTTAGTTTTATAATGATGGAAAAATAACATAAATTAGTTAAAATATTATTGACAGTCTCTAAACACACATCACAATTTTACCTGACCATTTTATTTTAAGTCCTTAAAATGCATCCTGAGAAAAGAACTCAAAAAGATCACCCAGGGTTAAATTAAGCACCATGTCAGACAGCACGTGGATTTCTATAATTCAACTCGTAATAGGAGAAGCATTTTTGGCAAAAAGAACAATAACACAAAATTTTCTATCAAAGAAACGAACAAAGAACGTATTACTATGGCCTTTCAAAGTTATTTCTCTATGAAAGTCTGAGGTAAAAATAGTATCTCTTGCAATCTAAAGGAACCTGAGGAACTGCATTATTCTAAATGGGTTCAGTCCTGTTTTGGTCCTGAATATTACGTGAAGATTATGTACACACAAGAAGAGGGGTAGCCTATGTGTCCAGCCCATAGGGAATAAATTTAGGGAAACTTTTCTGGTCAAAGTTCCTAATTTTTGCAGGAAGTAATCTCAAGGGAAGGCACACAGAACACTTTAATTTTACTCCTACTTGCCTTCCATTGCCAAAACCCTAAAACAACTCTCTAACAACATTTACTTCTTCCTTATTTCCAGTCTTTGCAAGCTCTCTGTCATCTGAGCTAAATGATCTTAAGTGTGATGTTCCAGGCAAAGAAGGTGCTGAGATATTTAGCCAGAGAAATTCTTACAAGTGTCACACTGAGAAAAGTGACAATGGCTCAGTCTACTAACAGAGGCCACAGTCAATCTCCTCCTGCTCAGCATCATATCACTGAGCACTTCCAGGATTACAGAAGAGAAGATTAGTTTCTTTGGAAAACCTGAAGAAGTTTACATTTAACAGTCTCTAATTCAGATTCTCCCAGACAGCCAAGGAGAAAGGATTCAGCCATTCTCCCTAAAGGCAGAATAAGGACAATGGACCCTTGATCAAAATAAAGTTTTGTGTGATTCTGTAAGTGGAGACTGCTTTCCTCTATCCTGATTTCTTTTAACTTGCAGGAATCTTGCAGGGGACAAAGGTTTCTGACTTAAAGTAGTAACCAGGGGCGTGAAGAGGCAGGCACACATGGCAGGTCTAAGTGGCTCACTCTAGCAATTTTTAGCACATAGGAGAGGTGCCCAGTAAATTCTTATTAGATGAATAAATATAGTTCAGGAAAGCAAAGTTAGTATTATATCTACATTTGAGAAGTGAAAAACTATTTTGGAACTTTGTTTTTAAGACAGGGTTTAATTATATAGTTCAGGCTGGCCTTGGAACTCATTTTGTAGCCCAGGCTGGTCTCAAATTCAGAGTGATCTCCTGCCTCAGCCTCCTGGATGCTGGGATTACAGGTGTGCACCACTGTGCCCAGCTTATTTTGGAACTTTGAGACTATTAAAGAAAGGTAGGAGATATTTACATTTGTAAAAAGGGAATTAAAAGAGAAAGGAAAAGACTTCTGTAAAGATACTGAGGACATTTCTTCAAAGGAATATGAAAACCAAAAGTTAACAGGCCCGCATCAAAAAATAGCCTAAGCACCACCCTGTATGAGTACAAATGAAAGCCTGCTGGCTACTATAGGTGCACAAAATTACACAGGCTTTGTAAAAGACCTGGCATCTGGCATCTTTCATACGTTATGCTGCTTCTTTTTGCTTTGGAAGAGCTAAGCCAATCCCAAGAAGAAAATCAGATCTCAGTTTCTCAAAGTAGTTACTGAGACTTCAGATCTCACTTGGGAGGACACACTCCAAAACCAACCAGAAACCTTGTTATGCGGAATGCTAGAGCACCCCAGGAATTTGATTAAGATGCCTGTCTTACTACTTAAAGACACCCCCGGAATTTGATTAAGATGCCTGTCTTACTACTTAACGACACCCCCCCACCACCTCCACCCCCCTCCCCGTGCTATGCCTGGGTAACATTATCCCAGAGCTGACAGAGCCCAGCCCAGCAACTTAGCAAGGCCCTGTCTTGGGGGTGTGTGTAACTCACTGCAAAGGACCTGGCCCTGGGAGTGGAGGTGGCAGTGCGAGAGCCCCAAGTTACTAGCTGGTATACAGAAGATGGAGAAACATTCAAACAGCCATTTTTTCTGTTTTCCCTATTTATGCATATTTGAGTTCCCTCACTGTGACTCCTAAGACATCCCTGATATGAATTACCCATTCCTACTCTTCTCCCTGTCTATAGTTACAGATGATTACAACACAGGTCCAAAGTAAAGTTTCATCTCTCCTCAGTTTGTGGACAGCTACTCGATTAACTCTGCTTTTACAGGATCAGTATGGTAACACAGGGGAGATTTCTTCTACTGGCAGAGATAGTCTTATTATCCCTATAGTATTTAAACTCTGCACTTTGTTCCTCAATAGGTCAGTCTTTGTTCTAGTCATCCAAAACTATAGCATAAGCTTTCCCTGTCAAAAACAAACAGAACGACAACATTCTAGCTGTCCATATAAGAATAAAGAAAGTCAGGGTGAGCCCAGGAATTATTGGGTTTGGAATTAAAACAGTAACAATCTAACAAATCAAAAAATACTTGCTGAGAGATTTTTTTCTTCCAGCAGCAAAATGGCTGAGTATGGAGATAAGTTTCTAAGTCAGCATTACCACTGCTTTTTATAACTTTGCTCTGCTGGATCCTAGAGGAACTACTAGAAGAAATTCCTTTAGGAAAGTGACAGCAGATGCAGTCACACAGGCAGAGTTGTACACACATATCCTGCCTCATCTTCCATCAAACATCAGGCAAGTGTATCAAAACTACTACAGGACTTTGAGCAACAACCTCCTGTCCTTTCTAGTATGAGCTCATCTCCTTTAAAGAACTCTACACTGTCCTCTGCTTCCAATCCATTCCCTCCCACAGCCACAGGCTGCAGTTCAACCCTGCTCCTCACAAATGAGCTCCCCTCACTCCTGCTACCCCACATACTTTCCTGTTCTCTTAGTCTTTATATAGTAATCTGTTCCTTTATGTAATTCATGGCAATTTTGCCTCAATTTTGTGCCACTGATAAATTTATGGGTGATGTATTTATAGCTCTCTCTAAAAAAGCAAAAGTATCCAAAAAGACAAAATATCTAATAGGATGAAAGACAAAACCAAAATGTCTAATAAGAACAGGATAAATAAAACAAGACTGGAACAATGAGGGTTCATTATACTATTCTCTACTTTTATGATTATTTTTAAATTTCCATAATAAAATACTGGGAAAAATTACTTGTGCGTTGGGTATGGTGACTCATGCCTGTAATCTCAGTATTCTGGAAAGCTGAAGCAGAAGGGTGAAAGCTGAGCCCAATCTTGGTAATTTAACAAAATTTTATTTCAAAAGGGTGAGTTGGGCATTGTGGTACACACCTATAATCCCAGCACTGGGAAACTGGGACAGGAAGATTGGCATGACTTTGAGGTAAGCCTAGATTACAGAGTGTTTGGAGCTATCCTGGAGTACCAAAGAGGGAGGGAGAAGGAGAGGGAAAGAGAAGAAGAGGAAGAGAAGGGGAGAGGAGGGGGAGGGGCATGGAGATATACCTTAGTGTGAAGGTCTTGGATTTAAAACAAAATTGTGTATGAGTACCACTAGCTTGTGGCAGTGGTACTTATCTGTATATCCCTTATAGCTTGCTTTAAGATATTTACTGAATGGCTGACTTAACCTCTAATTCATCCTTTCTCAATCTGTTCCTGATTCTATTAGAAGTTTCCTAAAAGCCCATATAGGAAATATAGACCAGGACAGTGGGAATGGAAACAAAGGTACATCCTCAAAGCCTATCTCTTCCCAATGCAAATTCCACTGTCCCCAAAATAGGCCAGGGATATATGAGGATATGCCTTCAGGCCCTTCCTCATACAAAACTCAAGAATGCATTTATCACATGTAGAAAAGGTAGTTAAGCCATTATATACAGAGCAAATCGTTCCTTTCTCAAACGATAAATATAATAATGCACATATCCTGAGAGGTATGGACTCTTACCTAACGGGAACTTTTCTGCTGAACACAAACTTGAGTTTCACTCACTCCAAAAACTACAGAACTACTTTCACAATCTAAGCCCATCTTACAATGCTTAAAAACTATTCTCATTCCTATAGAACAAGGACTACTTTCATTTTAAGGATAGGAAATTCCTAACCTTAACTACAAATACTTGAAATAATCTGTGCATATGGATAAGTACCCCAGCCCCATGTGGGTATCAGACCATCAAAACCTGAGTTTATGAACACAAAACTGATGTCATAAAGAGCACACACAGCTAAAGCACATGATGGGAGGCAATACAAAGAAATGAAGAGTCAGTTTTCAGTTCCACAGGTGTGTCAGAAGTGGCTACAGCCAAATGCAAAAAGAACTTACCTAGCTAGCCTTCATCTAATGTCTACTGTATAAAGGCCTAGACAGACATATAAATACACACATATGCAATAATCCTTTCTCATATAGCTCTGAGTTAAAAAATAAACAAAAATATTATATTTCTCAGTTTATACTATTTGTGTATATATTCAATTACACATTCCCCCCAGATTATTTCCAACTGAAACAAACTTTTAAAAATTCTGTTTGTCTTCAACTTACAGCTTGTCCATTGGCTTCATAAAGTGGGCATTTTTGCTTGATCTTGGCCAGTTCCATATTTACTTGTTTGCTGACTACAGCCATGGGGTTCCCTCCTAGACAAAAACTCAAAACAATTAAATTCAGCAGAGCTATGAAAAGGAAAACTTTAAAATAAAAATAATTTTACTCAACATCTAAAAAGCTCAGCCTCACAGTATGTAAATTATATCCTAAAAATGCTTGAAATAAAAATATGTAAGATAAACATAAAGCAAAAAAATTAGCCATAATTTCATGAATTAACATTTTATGACAGGATTCTAGATTTTAGGTGCATTAAAATTATACACTGCACGGGTCAGGGAGATAGCTCAGTGGAATACGTGCTTGCCTGGCAAGTGCAAGGTCCTGAGTTTGATCCCTGGTACCACCAAAAAAAAAATTATACACTGCACAAAGAATAATACATGTTGTTCCATGATTTTTCTTATTCTAGGACATTTAGATGAGATTGGGTGTATGGCCATAGTCTATTGTGGACATTTAAAAATTACTAGGAGCTACATAATCTTTTTGGCTATATATTTCTTATTGTGCAATAATTTAGTCTTCTAACTTATGGTTTTGATTTCTCTGCAATTATAAACAATGTCCACAAAAAATGCTCTAATACAAGGTTCATCTGCTTATTTACATTGGATGATTTCTTAGAAGTGGAAAAAAAAATAATCCAGGTCAAATGATTTGTACATCATGTACCTTGCAAATACTGATGTACCCCTTCAAAAAGAACACTTGGCAATTCACTTCTCACTAACAGAAAAAAAGTACTTGCCATGGTTTGAATATGGCTTTTCTCTTTAAAATTCATGCTGGAGTTTAATCTCCACCTAGATATAAGAGGGAAGCAGAAACTTAATCCCATGATGGTGTGTGAGTTTTTTTGGAAGTTATCAGATAAGACCATTAGACTGGGCCTCAGGATCTCACCTGGGTGGTTCTGTAAGAGGGAGAGGAAAAAAAGAAAAAAAAGAAGAAAAAAAAAATATATATATGGCTTTAGGGGGCGGGGGGATATAGTTCAGTGGAATAAGCATTTCCCTGGCAAGCACAAGGGCCTGAGTTCAATCCTTGATTCCGCTAAAAAAAGAAAAAAAAGAAAAAAAAAAGAGGGAGAGGGACCAAAATAGAGACAGTTGCACTCCCAGTCCCCTGCTATGTGGCGATGTGTGCACCTCACGACTTTATCAGGAAGATTTCCTTGACCTTGGACTAGAACTATGAGCCACAGTAATTTTTTCTTTACAACTTACCACCTTTGTGGTATTGTGTTAATGGGAAAAAAAGTAACAACAAAAACAAACAAAAATCCCCAAACCATGTTACCCTAAACCAGCATATTTTTAAGTTGTACTTATGGCTTGAAATGTAAGCTCACACAATTTTGTGAGTTTCAGACTCCACGTATTATAAGACTAAAGAGTCACTTACCAAGGCCAGTCACTACCATGGCTCCAAGATCTGCTACATAGTTTCCTTTGCGAAAGGTAGCAACTCGTCCACCCACCCGATCCTATTAGAAATTAAAGGGCCGAAATCATCAATTCTGCTGTAATCACAATAACTCTGCATATCAGGTGTTTAGAAAATTTCGGTTTAGGGTTTTAGGATAGTAAGCAACTGTACTGTGTAGCCCAGTGCAGTGGTGCATGGTATTCAGAAGACTAAAAGCAGGACAATCACAGGTTCCACGTTGGCCTTAGGGAACAGACTGAACCAGGCTGGGTCTCAAAACTAAAAAATAAAGAGTTAGGCATGTAGCTCTATGTAAGAGTGCTTGCTTAGCATGCATGAGGCACTGTATGTATGTGTTATGTACCTACCACACTACTGTGGGCACAAAAACCAAATCAAATTTAACTAGAAGTTGAAGGGAAGGTAGGTGACAAGTAACACGTAAGAGGAACAGAATTAAACAATGTGATGTAAGACAGTTTCAACAGCCAAAAAAAGACACTGTAATAAAAAAAATATTACATTTCTAGTCATTTGTCTATAATACCTCTTTTCAAGTATAGGATGCAAAAGAGCGACCCATATAGAAAACAAATGCTCACAAATTCCACACCAAACAGTAATACCAACTTTCCACTGCCACTGCCACGATTCTTCCCTGCAATGCTTGTAGGCAGCTGTGATTTTCCTCAGTCAGGTCTCACTTACTACACTGTCTAAGCTGATCTTAACTTCCAGGTTCAACTAATCCTGGCACAGCTGTTAATAATCTCACAGATGATTTCTGAGAAATGGTTCTCCAGTGCCACCCTATGGTCAGGGGCAGAACCCAGTGAACATATAAAACTGAAAGTACATTTCGTTCCTGAAGAGAGAGACCCTAGAGACTTTCAGCTATGGAAAAATCTTACTCAGTTAGAGTTGTAATTTAATAATTATGCATCCTTAGAATTCAATATGCAGAGAACATACAAATGTGTGTGTGTGTGTGTGTGTGTGTGTATGTTTTTGTATTTATTTGGTATAGCATCTCATTACACAACTCAGATTTACAGTGATCCTCCTGTTTTCAGGGTCCCCAGCCCTGGGATTATAGGCATGGGCCACCATGCTGGGTCTCACACAAACATTTTTGAATTAAAACATTGTTTTGTAACAGACTATATTGGGAAAATATTTAATTGCTCCACATTCTATTTTTTTTTTTTTTTTTTTTTTTTTTTTTTTTTTTTTTTTTTTTTTTTTTTTTTTTTTTTTTTTTTTTTTTTTTTTGTCTTTTTGAGACAGGGTCTCACTATGCAGTTCAGGCTGGCCTCGAGCTCACTTTGTAGCTCAGGCTGGTCTTGAACTCACAACAATCCTCCTGTCTCAGCCTCCTGAGTGCTGGGATTACAGGCATGCGCCACCACGCCCGGCCTCCACATTCTATTTTTAAAAAGTATTTTAAAAATTAGTTTATGAAAAGGAATTTGATTGCATTGTATAAAATATTTTCCACACATTTTATTAAATTTTGGATTGTTTATTTAACAGGTGGTATGGTTTGAATGGTAGGAGTTCTGGAAGACTAAACCATTGAAGGATAATTAAATTTCCAAAGTTATTCATAAAAATAATTTTCCTAATCATAACCTAATATGATGCTGTTCTTTAAAAATGTATTTTAGTACAGGGACTACAGGGGCTCACTACAGATCAGACTTATAGCAATCCTCCTGCTTTCAGCCTCCCAAGTTCTGGATTACACGTGCACGCTACCACGCCCAGACTCAGCTGCTGTCTCAGTGCACCCTGAGGGGTGGGGCCGGCACAGCACAGCATGCCAGGGATCAAACCTGGTCCCTGAACCTGTCTAAGCAGGCATTTTAGTCTCCCCTGTGCTACTTGGCCAGCCTTCAATATGACGCTTTTCGACCCACACAGTATAGTGAGTCCATCATGATGTGTTCACTCCTTTCTCCTCTGATTTTCATTTTTCTCTCTAAAACTAACAATTAAGGAAACCAGTATCTTGGCTTCATTTGGACCTAAAGATGGTTCCTGTACAGTGAGAATTCTTTTAATAGCTCTCAAACAGTGAACACATTTCACCACTAATAAGTAATTGCCTCTGACAAAGAATAAGTAAACCCAAGAGAGCCCTAAGCCAGGGAGATGGCTCAGTGGAATAAGTACTTCCTTGGCAAGCACAAGGGCCTGAGTTCAATCCCTGGTTCCACCAAAAAAAAAAAAAAAGTCATCCAAGAAAGCCCCAAATTTGAGTGCTAACCTCAAGAAATAATGTCCTGAAAATATCCAGGATGTTTGGATTCCTTACAAACTCCAAATAATCAATGAGTACTTTTCAAAGCTTTACCATCAGAAATGCTTCATCTAGGGGCTGGGGTTATAGCTCAGCTAATCACTTGGCAGCACTGATACCCTGGCTTCAATCCTCAGCACCACAAAAACAACAAAAAACACTTCATCCAGCATAAATTAACACCATCAAAAATATTATACGACATACACATATCAGTGTGGATAAATCAATTCTTTTAATCTGTAAGAAGTAATTTCTTTGAGCATATTTCCACTGGTCAGGGTAATAAACTCAAAAAAAAACTCTTACCCTGGCTTCCAGAAGTGTGACATCCATTCCAAAACTTTGTAGTTGTCGGGCTGCTGCCAAGCCTGAGACTCCAGAGCCTATAATAATTACCTTTCCTGTCTTTTTAGCTAACAGCAAAAAATGAACAAAAATCAGAATATTTTGTTGTCAGAATCTGGGTTTAGAGATTCCACCCACCCCTGTCAAAATATTACTGTATCATGATGTCTTAGATGCTAAAAATTCAGTTATTTCCAAAATATGGAAACAACCTATGGGCAAAGGAGATAGCTCAGTAGAATAAGCGCCTACCTGGCAAGCTGAGGGGTCCTGAGTTTAATTCCCGTTACCATAAAAAAAAAAAAAGATGAAGTAGCAACCCAAAAATCTCATTAACAAATATTTGAAACAGTTTAATGCCAAGTTGAACATCTATTTTTCTGAATTTTTTATGGTATTGCCCTGGAACTCAGGTTTATACATACAGGCAAGTAAACTATCACTAAGTTACACTACTAGCCAATTGTTGAACAAATTTATAAATCAAATTAATTTCCTTGAAATTTTCCAGGCAGGAGCTTATGCTGCTGAGCTATTTCCCCAGCCTTTTATTTTCAATCATGTTTTAGGATGTGAGATCCTTATTATGTCCTGAATGATTTGCTTCTTTAAACAAGAACTATACTAGAATGTACTCTGGGTGTGAGGCATTTCCTTTAAGATGCACTTCTCTGTAGTCTTAAATTAGTATTTCTCTTTTGCAAAATTATTAATGCATTAAAATAAATATATTAATTTTCAAAATATCCCTGACTACTTGTTCCCTGGCAGATATCACGTAAACATTATGAAAGAAGCAAATAGCATGTAAAACAAAAAAGAAAGCATCAACGAGAGGAAATTTTTCAACTTTCTGCTGGCATAACTGGTTGTCTTTAATGTTTTCATACTCCGATTTTCTAAAACTTGGAAATATCTTTTTCTGAGGGCTTATCAAAGTAGAAATTAGGGGAAATATGTATTTATTTATAGATTGTATTCTGAATTTGACTTACATGGTAAACTTGAGAATATTTTGACTAAACTTATAAATCAAAATAAAATGCTAACAATATCATGGATATAAAATATAGTCCTGAAATCATAACTTAAAAACTATGAAGTTAGTTAGGTAGAACCTTACTTGGTAAGGGCTTTATCCTCTTATAGATGCCAAAGTTGATAAGACCATGACGCTCTAAATAACTGTGAACTCGATGGACAAGAACAGTATCACCTATAAAATAAATTTTAAAATGTTTATTTATAACAGCTTAAATAGAAAATTCTTCTATTTCTTCATTATAAAGTCACTGAGCACACCTTCCCATAAGTTTTACCTTGTATGACTCCATCAGAAAAGTGGTTCTTTTTTTTTTTAAATCATTGTATTAATATAGATTTATTATATCCATATATTTTAAGACACATTAGAATAAATACTAAACTTCTAAAATATTAAAAATCCCAGTCTGCATTACCAAAAGCTTCTCATGGGCCGGCACTGGGTAGGTGTCCTTAAGAAAATACTGATGAAAAAAGTGATTCTTAATGGTCTGGGAGGTAGTCCAAAATGGTACCACATTTGAAAATTTTAAGAAAGACACTCCAGAAGACAAACTTTGTACAGTAGCTGTGACGTTCACTTACATTGACCAAAACTTTGTGAGACTTTTTTTGGTGGCCACGTAGGAAATGAAGCCAGATAAGCTACCTAATCAGATGTGAAAGTAAAACCCAAATTATAGCTGAACACCAACCAAGTCTATGGAAACTATTTGGAAATCTCTTGAACTCATCAGTCATTACAATTTAAAGTCCAGAAAATAGACTACTTTTTGCACTGCACAGGGTAGAATCATACATACATACAAATGAAAAAATCAATTAAAATCATGAGGTTTTTGGAAAAAAGTATCAAGTTTTGCAATCTGGTCCAAAATTAGTCCTACCAAACACAGTACTTACTGTTATAAGGTGCTTCTAATTGTTGAAGAGTAGCCTCAAATGTCAGCTGGATCTTTGGATTATCCAACCACAACTGTAACTGTATTTAAATAACAAAATGTATTACAAACAAATAGACATAGCATTTAATTATCTGTAAAGCCATCTTGTCAATGCTAAAACTTCAAAATTATGAGTAAACACAAAACTGCACCAGGTGAGTGAAGAAGCTAAGGATATTCCAGCCTAAAAAGGAAAATACTTCGTAAGATGCCAAGATCATCTAGTTATATTGCTGAGTTCCATGGCTCCACAGATGATGGATAAAGTCCACTCACCCTAATGATCAATTAGATACCCAGAGGTGAGAAAGGTATTAAAGGTAACATCTCATTTTTTTGCTTGTACAACTGAATGGATGATATTGTACCATCACTGAATGGGGTCACTGCCAAGAAGAAATGAGGCAAGTCTACTACTAAGGCAACTAAAAGGAGATGTTAAATAGACAGCGTAGAGGAGGTCACACTGAGGTCCTCTGCTTATAAGCGAGACCGAAGACAAATACACAGTAGCACGCTTTCAGTTCACATAAAGGCCAACTGTTAAGGGTGCACATACAGCAATTAAAAGTGAGGACAATCAGGGAGGCAGGAATAAAAACAGAAAAGTGTGACTGAAGACAAGGGAATGATGTTCAAGAAAGGAGCAGTCAAAGCTGGGTGTGGTGCCATTTTGGAATATCTTCCAGACTATTATCACTTTTCTCTCTTATAATCCTAGCACTCTGGCAGGCTGAGATGGGAGGATTGAAAGTTTGAGCTGAGATTGGGTTAACTCAGTGATTTGCAAAACACTACCTCAAAATAGAAAAGTCGCTTGGGATATACCTCAGTACAAAGGCCCTGGACCAAACTGCTGAAAAAGGCGAGGAATTAAATATGCAGGTTTTAATAGGAAGTCTTTTTAAAGTGAATATATGTATATATATTCCTGTTTTATACATAGATATATACCTAGACAACTACCATATTTCAGTCTTACCTAAATATCAATAAAGACTTCCAGTGACAAGGTTTCAACATAGGAGTTAATTTAGTTACATATAACTAAACTAAGTTACAAAGGGATAATATGACCAGATCAATATGTGTGTTCTATTTTTCTCTGAGGCTGCTGTCAAGGGAAAATGAATTCCTCACATTCAGTATGATTAAATTATATGCTGAATGTTTAAATTTTTAAAAATATATTACACTAAAAGAAACACTGCCATAAACGCTCAACACTTTCCTTCTGACTTCAAACATACTGATCCCCCCCATTCTTATCATTTTGAGTGTTCTCTTTCATGAACGTTCTGACAAGGTGTGATTAAAAAACAGAATGCTGTTGCCAGTTACCATCCAGCAGAAAGGCAGGTTCACAGAAAAAATAGTGTTTCCTCATCCACCTTATTCATCAGATCTGGCACTGTGTGACTTTCAGCTCTTTTCCAAAGTCAAAGTAACTATGAAAGGCAAACATTTTTTATCAATTCAGGATATCAAGGCAGCTAAGAAAGTGCAACCAAACACTTGCAGAAGAGGACTCCAGAACTGCTTCAGAAAGACAAGGATGATGGGGTCTGTGGTTGAAGTGACTGGGCATGTTTCGAGGGTATTATAGTGTCTCACTATAATAAATTTTAACATTCACTGTAACTTTTTTTTTTTTTTTGTCTTTTTGAGACAGGGTCTCACTGTGCAGTTCAGGCTGGCCTTAAGCTCACTTTGCAGCTCAGGCTGGTCTCGAACTCACAACAATCCTCCTGCCTCAGCCTCCCAAGTGCTAGGATTACAGGCCTGCGCTACCACGCCCGGCTTCACTGTAACTTTTCATGACACTGTCCAGGCTCCTTACTCGCACACCAACCTTCCTCCTTCCATCCTATAAAACAGAACTCTGATTACAGTTTCTCAGTTCAATAATCTAATGCTATAGTTTTAAAATTGGGAGACAAAATACATAGTTTAAGATTAGAGGTCAGCCTGAACTACATAGTGAGACCCTGTCACAAAAATAAGCCAACAACAACAACAGCAACAACAAGGATTAGAGAACAGATATAATACTTGCAGAATTCTATTTTGCTTCACAGCCAGGGACCACTACTCTAAACTGAGCCAACCATTTCCCAAATCTAATAAATCAGAGAAAATAGGAACTGGTGTAAATCTATGCCTCAAATTCAAATCAAGAGAAAGCTCCCTTCAGATAAAAAAACTGACAATTTTGTCTAAAAAACCCCAGTTAGATGACAAGTCAATGTACTACACTGACATATAAGACAAATCAACCACAGCAATACACACTAAAATTTTCTCAAAGATTTTTCAAAAATCAAGGCCCAGTGAGTTAGCTCAGTGGGGTAAGCACCTGCTTTGGCAAGCACAGGGACCAGGGTTTGATCCCCACTCTCAAATGCCACACTGGCTCTGCCCTTGGGATGCACTGAGCCAGCGAGTGAGTCTGGGTATGGGGGCATACACCTGTAATTCCAGTGCTGGGGAGGCTGAAAACAGGAGGATCACTACAGCATAGTAAGTCCCTGTACCAAATATATAAATGAAAAAAAAAAATTTAAAAATTCAGTCTTTTCTGTATTGCAAAGTCTAGGACAATTTACCAATCACTCTAGTTCTATGATACTCAACAAATCTCTAGATTTAACAGGAGTTCTGCAAAATTACAGACATTGGTGACTAAAAGCACATTGTCTCAAGTCTATGGCTTCAGAATTTTGCATTAACAAAAAACATGAGGGGCTAGGGAGATGGCTCATTGGAATAAGCACTTGCCTGATCCTGGCAAGCATAAGGACCTGAGTTCAATCCCTGGTTCTGCCAAAAAAACAAAAAACATGGAAAAAATTACAGAAGACTAAATAACTAAAAAATATTTAAAAAGCAGTTAATCTTAGTAATCTAAGAAACAGAAAAACGAGATGGTAGCCGACTATAGCAGCACAAATTGTTGTTTTACAGCAAAATCAGGAGCAGCACCATGGTACCAATGTTGACTGATTCAGTCTCTCTGGGAGGCAACCTGGCAGCAGGCATCAAAATTTAAAAAGCATTCATATCCTTTGACAAGGTAGTTTCCCCTGTAAATCTCCACCATGAGAAGTAGCAGCAAAAGTAAAGTGTTAAAAAAAAAAAAAAGTATAAGGTTGTTTGGAGCTTAATTATAATAAAGTAAAATCAGGAATTTAAATGTCTAGCAGTTCGATTCCAGTACCGCATGCATGGTGGTGCACGCCTGTCATCCCAGCACGGGGGAGGCCAAGATCACTACGAGTATGAACTGCACAGCGAGACCTTGTACCAAATAAATAAATAAACAGACAAATAAATGATTTAAAAAAAAAAAAACATTAAAATTAAGCCAAGTGTCTAGCAGTTAAATTATCATCCTACTATCAAGCAAAGTACTGTGCAGGTATTAATTATTCAGACAAAGGAAAAAGCCGGTGAGAAGAACAGGGTAAGGCTTTTCCTAATCCTTTGGGAGAGAGGGTCATTGCTTAAAAATATTCTTTATTGGGCTGGGGATACAGCTCAGTGGTAGAGCACTTGCCTAGCATGTACAAGGTCCTAGATTTAACCCCTGGCACTATAAAAAGTAAAAACTAAAACAATTTTCTTACCCAGTCAAAAGAAGACTCTTAATGGGCATTTAAGACATTATAAATGAAAAGGATCCCAAAGATACATCCAAATAGGATCTCACTTCGTAAAAATGAAAATTTCATATATAGTTCTAAAAGTACCCAAAGAAAACAATAGAGGCCAGGGAGATAGCTCAGTAGAATAAGCACTTGCCTGGCAAGCACAAGGTCCTGAGTTCAATCCCTGGTATCGCAAAAAAAAGAAAGAAAGAAAACAATGATAGGCTACCTCTGGAATAAATAGACATGTTAAAATTTCCTTTCTATTTCTTTCCATTTTCTCTATAAAAGTCATGCATTTTCCATAATGCAGGTGAAAATGGCCAGCATGGATACTTACTGTGCGGTTTCTGATAAACAAAAAGACCTTCTGGGTCTGCTGCGGTCCGCTGATGATGTCTGGGAAACAGGCTGCTTCCTGAGAGGTCATCCGGTCATGAGGAAGTCTGCTCTGGAAAGCGGCACCCTCCACACCTGGCAGAGAGAGCAAAGGATGGCTAGGAAAAGGGCACATGAATTCAAGACTAGGAATGATAAAATCTCAAAACTCCTTTTCCTGCTTTAAGAATTCTGTAAAGCTCAGTCTTGTTCACAGATGGATCACACCTCTGTTATAAAACAAACAAAAAACTTCTGAAAAGCTCTTATAAATCAGCCACTCTGTTGAGCTGAACATTTCAAAACCTGGCCAGGCACGGGGCACACACTTACAACCCTAATGCTTGGGAGGCTAACGGAGGGGGGCTGCTGCATATCCCAAGCCATTCTGGGCAACACAGTGAGTTCAAGGCGAAACTACAAGGTGAGACCCTGTTTCAAAAAACAAGCAGAAGAATTAAAGTTTATGGTTTATTAATATATTAAAAATATACTTTTGAAGGCATTTATAATTATTTTTATCTATAAAGTAACTGTATTTGATGGTCTAATTAAATTTAACATTCACAGCACACAAATTTTTTTCTTTTCTTTGAGACAGGGTCTCACTGCATCTGCATAGTTCAGGCTGGCACTGAACTCACCAGGTAGTCCAGACTGACCTTGAATTTGTGGCAATTCTCTTCCTCAGCTTCCTGTGTGTGTGCCACCATACCTAACATCCCAGCACACAACAAATTTTTAAAGTATTCTAGATTAGCCAGGCAAGGTAGTGCATGCCTCTAATAATCCCTGCTACTTGGGAGGCTGGGGCAGGAGGACACAAGTTCCAGCTCAGTCCGAGTGATTTCTTTTTCTAGACAGGGTCTCAGAATGTATGCAGCCCAGAATGATTTCAAATTCATGGTGATCCTCCTGCCTAAGCCTTCTGAGTACTTGGATTAAGGCATGCACCAACATGCTTCAGCTACAGTTTGAGTAATTTAGTGATTCATCAAGAGCCTGTCTCAAAACACACAAGTAAAAAGTGCTGGGAAGGTAGCCCAGTGCAAAGATCTTGGGTTCAATGCCCAGTATTACCACTGCTGCCCCAAAAGTAGATCAGATTAAAGAAAAGTCCACTAATATACACTAGAGCAGGAAAGCAACAGGTTAGGGGACAAAAAATGCAGTCCTATGCACTCTTTTAGGGTTACAGCATAGAACAGTAAGATGGCTCTAAATAAACAGTAGAAATTATATATCTTGTCAATAGCAGCATCCTCTAGTTCTCATTATTCAATACTAGAAAGCAGGGAGAGAAATTAAGCAGTCTATAACAGTAAGTCAGAAGAGTGAGAGAAATTTACTTTTCTGGCAGAAACATCAGAAATGCTCAACTATATGCTACATATATACTATATACAGTTATTTCAAAGTTCTTTTTTTGAGACAGTATCTTGCTAATGTGTACTTTAGGCTGGCCTTACAGTCATGGTGATCCTCCTACCTCTGCCTCCCAAATGCTGGAATTAAATGCTTATATCTCCACACTGAGCTAGGAGGCTTTTTTAAATTGGTTGCTAAATATTTTTAGTTGATAAGTACATCTTTATAAGGTATTTTAAGAAATACATGTGCATATTTTACCATATTCCTAAAATTACCTGATAAAGATATACTTTACCATAGCTTACAAAAACATGAAGACACAGGGCTGAGGTACAGCTCAATGACAGAGTACATGTTTAGCCATTTTAAGACTCTGGATTGAATCCCCAGCATCCATTCTCCCTGTCAAGTCAACAAATTTTATTAAAGTTTCAAAATTCAGTATCATTGAGGACAATATATGGTAAGCAACAAAATGAGTACCAGATGTACATATTTAAGTATTTTTATAATGTTTTTAGTACAGGGTCTCACTACACAGATAGGACTCCTAGTGATCCTCCTGTTTTCAGCCTCCCAAGCGCTGGGATTACAGGTGCACGCCACCATGCCCAATCTCAATCACCATCTCAGCACACCCCTGGGGCAGGTCTTTAATGTGCTATCTGGCCAGCCCTTATATTTAAGTATTTTTAAAACACATAAAACAAGTTAAAAACACTGATAATGGAAGCAAAATTAACAAAAAGGTATTAGTAAAATAAAGAAAATAAAATGAACAAGATAAGCAAAGATTTAGCTTAGAAAACTGTAGCTAAATTACTGAGGAATCTTTTCACATGATATTCAAATGACAAACACTACCTAGAAAAAAATAATAGTTAAGAAGAAGCCCAGCAAAAATGCCTAACAGTAACGTGGGCTACATAGTAAGATAAAGCTCCTGGAAGAAGAAAAATGGCTATCTATCCAAGTAGAAAATGGCATAAGTACTATGTTTCATAGTGCTAAATAAAAATTAGTAATTCTTACATAGAAGTAAAGACTATCAGGAACAACCACAGAAAGCACCGTTATGACAACTATTTCTCAGGGAAAAAAATAATCAGTGAGAGCCATACTACTACCTGTAAAGTAGGAAATTAAGGCAAGGAACAAAGAAATGTTGATTATCATAAATAAAGATTATTTTGGTAAATGTAAAACTTTCTAAAAATTTACACTTTGATGTCCCCAGTAGCCAATGCCTGTATCAAAATAAACAAAGACCAAAAACAAGACCAAAATTATTTCATGTTATAAGGAACATTATTAACTGCACATTAATCTTAAGTACTTGAACCAAGTATCTCTAGGTTACTTAATACATGTCAATGTATACTATTAATGTGAACATCAATTATCTCTATTAAGCCTACTCCTCCCTGACAAAAATAGGAATTTTCCTTCTTGACTATATTATCTTCTATACGTTTAATAAGTGGTAGCTGAACACCAATTCTACTCCAAAATACTATTTTATAATGACCTCTGGAAAAATCACATAGAAAAATACCTTTGCTAAAATTTTACATTACATTTCGTTCGTCACTGCAAGTGTTTTTACCGAAAATCACTATAATAAATAGTTTTCTAATTTTAGAAATTTGGAGACTATGTAGTAAGGATGCTATTTATATGAGTAACAATTTCAAAGTATTTTTCTAGATCAAATGTGAAGAGTTGAAACAAATACAATTATTATATTCTTTCCCATCTCCCACAAAGCATCTTTAAAAATTCATAGACTCCAATATTAATTTTTTAAATGAAAAAATGGGCCCTTAAAAACTATCAGTAATTATTTCCTTCCTTTTGTTATTTAGAGGTAAAGACTATTATTCTAAAGAATGAAGACTATTTTCAAAGTCCAGGGAAAAGCCTAATTCTTTTCAAAGAAAAATGAATGTTAAGCTGGGTGTGGTGGCGCATGCCTATAATCCCAGCACTCGGGAGGCTGAAGCAGGAGGATTGTTGTGAGTTCGAGACCAGCCTGAGCTACAAAGTGAGCTTAAGGCCAGTCTGAACTGCATAGTGAGACCCTGTCTCAAAAAAGACAAAAAAAAAGAAAAATGAATGTTAATTTAGAACCCAAACTATTCTGAGGCTGAAATCAAAACATATTTCTTACAGTGAAATAAGAAATCATTCTGAATAATCTAACTCTTAAGCATCTTTTTACAGGAAAAAAAAAAAAACACCTTTATATTTGACTATAATAACATCCTTATTTTTAAAAAGTATGAACAGTATAATATATGTATTATACACTTGGCTTTGGCATATAATCTTGCACTTCTGTGTTTGGGTGTGGTTAACAGAAATCTACTATTCTGGAAATTCAAAATGTTTCAAAGATACTAACATTGTAAAAGACCTCACGGCTGCCTACATTTCCACTGTACCTTCTGTCCAACTTCTTCCTGCTTGCCAGTCCACATGGGAAATGCCTGTATCACCTTTGAGAATGTGATCATAATAAGGCAGACAGCCCTTTCTAAAGTCTCACATTTTTTCCTGAAAACATTAAAAAGTATTTTTTTTTTTTTTTGGTCTTTTTGAGACAGGGTTTCACTATGCAGTTCAGGCTTGCCTTAAACTCATGTTGTAGTCCAGGCTGGGCTTGAACTTGTAGCAATCCTTCTACCTTAGCCTCCTGAGTACTAGAATTACAGGCATATGCCACCACACTGGGCTGAAAGTACATAAATATTTTAAAAGAACCATTAAGAGCTTTAGGTCTAGGTCAACTAGTGAGAGAGAAAAAGGGAGTTGAAAACAGATAAGATTATAGGCCCACTATTCCATAAAATCATTTTTCTCATTCTGTAAGACGCAGGCAACAGAGGTGTACACACACACACACACACACACACACACACACACACACACACCCCAAATCAAAGGCCTCCATGAGTTGCTTTAATAAAGTAGACAAAGTATGAACTAGATTTCTAACTAAACAGTAAAAACAAGCCTAAGGAATCCACATAAAAAGACAACATTAATACACTAGAGATGTACCATATCAAGTCGAGTAATAGTTTAAAAATAAATAGGACAAGAGAGAACAAGGGAGACCCATGAACTTATACCTTACACTTCCGCTATTTAGGGTGAATGCCTATTGCAAACAATTCTAAAAGCATAAGGAATCGACTATGCACTAAGAAGCAAGATCTCTGGATTCTCATTCCTTCTCCACAAGTGTGGTTTTATCACTGGTCAAGTCAGTAAACTTTAGGTTTTAGGTACTAATTCATCAAATACATAAACACTCTGAATGCAGGAAGCTAGAGAAGATAACCTCAAGTTCCCTTCTAGTTCTACTATTTAGGATGTACACGTTAACTTCAGTGGAGTTCTGAGACATCAACATAAGATCTCTGCTTCAAGACACCTAGGGGAGTCTTGGTTTCACTGAGAAGAATGTTGATCACTTATAAGCGTGTTTTTAATTCTGATTTTTCCAGAAATCCACGCTTCGAGAATGATGAAGACCTGAAGAGAAAGCTTAAAGTCACCACTACTTCTGGAGACACTTAAAACTCATTTTCTACTAATAGTAATCCAATAGAGCACCAGTTTTACTCAGAAGTCTGCTTTGACTTTTGGCAATGTACCATATTGTTTACCTTAGCAAAAGAGCAAATATCATTAAAACAAAACAGAAAGCGACAAGAAACTTTTTTTCTTTGAGATAAAAATCTCTAAAAGGTTATCTCTGACCAATAAGAGTTCCATGGAAGATCTACTTGGACATAATTTGATGAAAAATATTCTTGAAGCTTTATTTCTATGGACCACAACTCCAAAGAAGAATTTCCAACTCCTCTAGGATAAACATACACTGAGTATCAACCTCTGGTTCTTGGGACAGCATTTTTAGAAGTGTAGTTCTACCATTCCAGTTCCCTTCAACTATCACCTTCAGAATTAACATGGGATTATCTCCTAACTTGAGAGAGTAAAACACGAACACTCTCAGGACCTACTACTATAAGCAAACTGTAACAGTAAGGTGAGAAGGTCGAATAGCAAAGTAAAACCCATTTCAATTCTATCAAAACGTAGTTAAAAGTCAGCTTTGAGTGCTGGAATACTTAAAAGAATGAAAGCCAGGTATGTTACTTTGTATTCCTGGAATAAACGTTTAACTTTTCCAGATGGTGGCCCCTATAAATTCCTACAAGTAAAAATCTGCATTGTTTGACTTGAAAAGCAAGTACTTTGAACAGGCTTCTAAAAGATAATTTATGCCTGAGAAACATTGTTTAACCCACAGTATGATTAACTATGTAACAGTAATTGAAAAAAACTATACTCAACACCATGTAGCAACCATATCTAAAGAGATGTCAGCTGCCTACATAATTTACTTCACTAGTCCTAATATCAAAACTGATTAATAGGACAATTTCAATAATTAATACATCTTTTTTTAAAAAAAATTTAAGTCTATAGCTTCTCCTGTCTGTGTATACTGCTCTATTTGTCTTTAAAGGTCCCATGATTCTAAGTTTTATACCATGCTCAGTTTTACTGCAAAGGCTGCTGGGGAAAAAAGTGCCCGCCATTTCCTCAAAAACACAAGAGTGGAGGGCTGAGATCGGCCTGAGGACTTCGACAGGTTTTGCTTGCCCTTGTACTGGTACGCACTTTGCTAGCAGATTATGTTTCCCTGTGCTTCTGGCTAAGATGTGGGTACTAGAGCCAAATCACTTGCAAGCATCAACCTCTGACTTGGCGGCTCTTGTTACTAAGGGGCAAGCATCTAACGCCACCCTCACCTGATGCTTGGCCGTCTCCATACCCTCCAGAACTGTCGTCTTGAAGTCCTCCTGCTTGCCCTGTGGAAGGAAAGAGGAGAACTCAGGGACCTTACTCCATAAATTAATATGTGGACATAAAGGCCTAATAGTTGGTGACTCATGAAATCACCACCAACTAATGAACCCATAATCAGAGAGCTCCTTCTTCTTGGATCAAGGCCCAGGGTATTACATCAGAATCTTCCAAATTCTGGTCAGGAAATTTCAACTTTACATTCTGATTCTTGTTGAAAGGCAACAGAAGAAAATGTATTGTATTTCTAATCACTAAATCTTTGTTCTCAGTTTTACTGAAAAGTAAGTCAGGATGGGAGTGAACAGGTATGTCTTTCACCGAGCACTGCCAGACTGAGAATGGGTATGACATGGGCTCTAGGCCTAGGAGTTGTAACAATTTAGCATCAATTCACTAGTCTTCTAGCTTTCTGTATAAAGACAGATGAAGGTAGGAAGTAAAATACTGACAATTTTAAGAAAAACTTCTCTCCTCCTCTTCAGCGTAGGGAACATATCTAAAAGCTTCAGCTCCCTTTCATTTATTACACATAGTAGATAACAGTAGAGCTGAATAAGCCAATGCTTCATCAGTAAAACTTCGAAACATACCCTAAGACAACCTCAGACAGATGCCAAGCACCGCATACAGACACGCTCTTGGGGAAACGAAGGGCAACAAGCAAGACCTCGGGAGCCCTTCACCCAATCTATATAAGCCTTGTTAAGAAATTTCCCTGTGAGCCGGACGTGGTGGCACATGCCTGTAATCCCAGCACTAGGGAGGCTGAGGCAGGAGGATTGTTGTGAGTTCGAGACCAGCCTGAGCTACAAAGTGAGCTTAAGGCCAGCCTGAACTGCACAGTGAGACCCTGTCTCAAAAAAGACAAAAAAAAAAAAAAAAAAAAAAAAAAAAAAAAAAAAAAAAAGAAATTTCCCTGTGGATTAATGTGTAGGAAAAGAGCTTTAAATTCAATCAGAAAAAATGTGTACTACCTTCCAGCCTTCTAAAATATGTCATGAAGATGCTATGTTCCTCTTTAATCTCCTAGGTGCCCTGTATACTACCAGGAAAAACTACAGTGTGATCTTTGGAAGCTGTAAAATTCCACCTCCCCAGAAAACTAAACCTCAGCTAGTCTCAAAAATAAGCTTAAAAACCTTATTTTAAAATATACAACCCAAATGATTATCCCACCATTTATGTTAGAAGAGAGCCATAAAGTCACACTAACATCGCCTTTTTATTCTAAGATGGCTCAAAGATCTGTGAGACTTTAAATGACATCAGGGGTCAGGAATATAGTTCAGCAGCATAATGCCTGCCTGGAAAGTACAAGGTCCTGAGTTTGATTCTTTATACAAAAACTCTCAAGTAATGGTAGTTATATATAAAAAGCAATTTTTGATAATGATACTAGAACATGCTACCATAAGGTGTCTATTCATTTTAGAAGACAGCATCCTATTCTAAGATTTCATGATGCTTTTGTCTAAAGGATTCTCTAGGTCCCAGAAGTTTATGGTAAGACAAGACAACATCTATGATTTTTCTTTTGTTTACAGTTCTCAAAAACTATGCTTGCTTCCGCAGCCCATATACAGTCCTCAGCAAATAGTGATTATGAAGAGCCAGCCACTAAAACCAATCTGTAAATGTATATTAAATGTAAGCCTTGCATTTAGAAGTCTAAAATATGAATTCATAGTTAGTCTTGGATTTAGTTGCACACAGAAAAGGGAAGGGAACTCAAAGCAAAGAAACACAACTTAAGAGTAACATCTATGCAGAATAGATAACACGTTTTCCCTCCCTAAATTAGTTCCTTGGGAGAAAGGAAAAAAAACAATCTTGCATCATGAAAGCTCCTCATTGCTAAAAAGATAAATAAAAACAAAAAGCATTTTCAGATAGCCAGTAAGGTTTTTTTTGTCAGTAAGTTTAAATTACTTCATTCTTCCTATTTCTATCATTTTCTTTCCATCCTGCAGGTCAGACAATAAGCTAATTTGTTTCTTTTAACATGCAAGTAGCTCTAGACAAATTTCTTTTCTGCACTAAGGCCAGGCTCTACTTATCAGAGACAGATTTCTTACCCTTAACTTAAGTAAGGAAGTCTTTTTTGTCTCTTATTTAAAAACGCACACAAAAGGAAACTCATACAAATACTCTGATTAAAATATACAGAAGAACTATGGAAAATACTATTCAGTACTCTGGGGAAAGTTTTAAAAGAAATTCCTCATAATACTAAAATGTAAAAAAAGAAAAACTCCCAAGTAAACTCAGAAATAGGAGGAAACAAAGCAGAAGATAATATAACAGATAAATGATGAAAAACAAAACTTAAGGGCTTAAAATATGAAGGAAGAAGATATTTATTTCTTGGCTTGATGAAAGTTTTAAAGAAAAAAGGATAAAAGGGCAAGGCTGCCATTTTCTCTGTAACACAGTCATGGATATTTTGCTTACTTCCCAAAGAGCTGAAAAGGACTATCTTTAGTAGTGGTATTCTAGACCAACTCTTCATTGTTTTCTTAATGACAGCACACATACAAATGTGTAGGTAACTTTCCATCTGGGTTATGTCTTTAATGAGAACATATAAGAATGCCTTATTTGGGGCCAGGGAGATGGCTCCGTGGAATAAGCACTTCCCTGACAAGCACAAGGGCCCGAGTTCAATCCCAGGTTCAGGGTGGGGGTGAGGTAGGGGGCGGGGGAGCCTTATTCTTCATCTTCTGTTTTGTGCATAGCTTAGGACTCTGCATTTGACAGTAGCATGAAGACATACAAGACTGGCAAGCCTATCTTCCATAAACGTAAACTTGAAATTGGAAATATTCAAAACCAGTTTTTCAGTGTCATCTAAATTTTAGCAATACTGACTTCCTTTCATTTGCATCACAAACACCTCCCCCACACAACTGCATGCACACAAACTCATACATACACACATACCACAAAAATATCCTCCAGATTCAAGCAGAGACTCTGAATTCAGGTTATCTGTACCTATCTTCTCCAATTCTTTTTAGCTGATCTTATACAAGCACTTTTCAGTTGTCCTCGTTTAGGTCTGATTACAAGTATTTCAGTTACAGTCTCATCACTGGATGTTTTTCTTGATGCAAATACCCAAGAAGAGATCATTCTTCCAACATCTTAAAAGGATGTCTATGTCGACTTTCAAACACATTTATCTGCCAAGCATGGACGTGAAAATCACCAGTTTGCTGTTCCTTGGAACATCAGTTCATACTGACTAGTTTCTTGAAATAACATTCGTATTTGATAATTTTGTGAACATTGAGAAACTTCTAAATCTAGGAAGCAATGATTTTTAAAGAGAACATCAAGTATCAAAATGGCAGAATTTACAAAAGAAAAGCAACTTCTAAGCCAGTCACTTCAAACTGAATTGCGTAAACTCAAAGGAACATTTCAAAGAATAAAACCATCTCTAACACATAAATCACATAACTATATTAACAAGTCAGCTGAGTTTCTATTTAACAACCCCACTAATGAAATGTTTATTACATACCCATCTAAAAACTCTCAAGAACCAATACAGAAGTAGAATAGGTAGAGTTTGTTTTCTAAAAATTTTCATCAATTTGGAGAAAGATGAAAAACACCCATAAAAACTTTTATCTTTTCCCTTCAAGGAAGTAAGATTCCAACATAAGTTACAGAATTAAGGAAATTTTTCTGCACAAGACATTTGGACAGACTGGGAGGCACTGAAACCACCATTATGGCCAGAACGCTGGCAGAGACAAAGAAAAAAGAACAGGCACAGTATGTAAAGAGGACTGTGCAGCACCACCTCATGCAGGAAAGATGGTCTGGAAGACAGCGGGGAAGGGCACGCAGAGAGGGAAACTGGGCTTCCTTCATGTCCAACCCTAAACTTGATCTTAGCAGTTGTGGGAGAAAATTGAGCTGTGGCAAGAAAGCAGCAAAACAAGTGATATTGTAGTTAAATTAAATGGAACTGTTCTGAAGACGGTCAAAAACTACTAAAACCAAAAATGGCTCCAAAACACTGATCTCATGAGCACAAGGAAAGTTACAGTTTCAAAAGGGAAAATGGTCAAGAGACGAGTGACCCAAACAAAAGGGGAGAAAACCACACAAAAACTGAGAAGAGCAAAGAATTATCAGTGATGATCACTACTTCTGCTGTCTTTTTGTCCTCTCTGTAGTTGAAAGGTAGCTTTAAAACGTTAAGTATCTCTAAATACATTTCTTTTCAGCTACGTTTTTAAAAAGAAAAAAAACAAACTAAACCTCTTGAATAAATAATCAGAATAAATGGTCTGAACCAGCTCAAAGAAATGCAAAATAAAAGAAAACTAAGCTAAGAAAGGTAGACTACAACTAGCAAGGAAGAAAAGTCGCAGGGGTGTCTTTGAAGTAGAAGCCTATCAACACTGCCAACAAGGGAGTACTACCCAACAGAATTATCCTCAATGAAGTTCGTGGGTTTCAAATGAAACAGCAATTTCAAAGTTACACTATCATTTTAAAATAATGAACAAATAGCATTCTAAGGTCTTAAAGGGGGAAACTTCTGCTTCGATTAGGCACCTCCTGGAAGTTTCACTGTACCACTGCATAAGTGAGAAGCTTAATAGCAGGAATCCTCCCCAAAGAAAATTAAGGCCCCACAAGCTGGAGAGGAAAGCAAACCCTCTAAAAGTTAATAGAAAGAACGTAACATTTTCACATACTACTTACCTAGACATTCCACTGTAGTGGTTTTCCTGGTCCTTGTTTATTTATTGCTTCCAAGTTTTCTTCACAGTTTACATTTCAAAATGTTCCAAAGAAAGCTTGCAATTCAGATGCTACGCTCTGCTGCCCAACTGCCAAGCTTTGGATGTGTCTGAATGGCTAATTACAAAGCTCTTCTCTAGTTTTACTAAATAAAACATCAATCTGGTCTAGGAAGATAGCTCAGTGGTTTAAGTGCCTTGCCTGGCAAGTGCAAGGACCCAGGTTCCATCCCCTATACCGCATGCTGTATCAGCACTGGAATTTTGGGTACACCTTGCCAGCCACCAAGACAGGTGTGGTGACACACCCCTATAATCCCAGCACTAGGGAGGCTGAGATAGGAGGATCACTATGAGCCTGAACTGCACGAGATCCTGTACCAAATAAATACATAAATGATTTTTAAAAATTAAAGAAAAAATAATGTAACCTATTTTTATTCCCAGTGGTTTAATTTTATGTTTAATAAGAGGTGTTTATATATAATGGTGCTTTCATATTTTTTCATTTGATCCTTATAGCAAACCTCATTGAAAAATCCTTGTAGACAAATTAGCTTTCTTCTACAACAATATGGTCATACCAAATAATGATAATTACAAAAAGCATCAAGACGTTATAAAAATAAAATTCTCAGTTAAACATCTGATTCAATTGTTCTTTCTAACCAAAAGCAGTAAAAACTTAATCAAAGGTCTAAAATTGCTTCATGAAAAGTTCAACTTTTTTATGTATTTAGTACAGGGTCTACAGGGTCTCACTACACAGATTGGACTTGTAGTAACCCTTCCTGTTTTTCAGCCTCCCAAGCGCTGGGATTATAGGCGCATGCCACCATGCCCAGAAGATCTAGTCTTTATCTTTGAAATTTTATAATCTAGCATTGTGCCTGCAACTCAATATTATAGTAAGACTATTAATGTAGGTAGGATAAAGCAATTGAGAGCATTAAACCATATTTGGTGGAATCAAGAGAATGCTTCTATTTTACTCTTGAAAATTTTCCTCTACATATGAATATTCACCCTTTTTGCCTCCAAATACCTTCTAGACTTTAAAGTGAAATGTAGCACTTAACTGAGTTATTCCCTTCTATTACACAAATATATACACATTTTTACCTCATGCTAAGCTAAAAATTATCTAAGAATGGGGACCATGTATTGTTTAGTGTGTATCTGTATATGCTGGTCCATTTATAGTCTTATCTCAACATAAAAGAACATAAGAACTTTGCTAAATTGATCTGGATTACCTTTTCAGCCTGTCACATCTTTTTCTCAGTCCTCCAGTAAGTTACTATGGAGCACAGTTCCAAATCACAAGACTGAAATAGTGCTATTCCAAAAATGAAAACAAAGGCAAGAAAATTAATTCTATTTGTTTTCTAAGTATATACCTCATTACTTCATATAACAGGAACTCAGATGATTACAGTACTCATCTTACAGTAATGTGTATAAATGCCAAAATAGACTTTTTTTTCAGGAATGAATTCTCCAGTTAGTTCCAATATACCTATGAAAGAGGGTCTCCTACTGGGCTTGGGATGTAACTGAATCCTACTATCTTTTCTGTGGAGATAATACCTGAGTTAATTCTCACCAAAACTCAAAGCTACTCTTGCTCTGACTCCACTCATAGACATGGAGAGAATAATCTGAGAAGTTACAGAATGATAAAAATGAAATTATTTACCTGAACTCTTAATATTATGGACCACTACGTGAGGTAGAAATATTACAGGCGGATAGGGTTAGGCCCGAGTCAGAGCAGAAAAACATATGCAGGTGGAGATGCATTCCTTGAAGGCTAGGCCGCAAGACAAAGATGGAATGACACATCTACATACTTTCCCGAGGAATAAACAAGAATAATCGATATTTTAAATAGGAATCAGTCACCCAGGTGGAGGACCAAGACCTCCTTGACCATCTCTTCCAGTAAAGGTCCTTGTTCTTTTCATGTACACTTGCTGCATAACCTGCTTCCCCAATGGATCACTATCACCTAAGTAACTGTAGCTATAGCTATAATCCTTATTGGTTATACACAGTTTTGTCTCACATTTTGTTCACCTGGTGACTTTGCACCAATCTCACTTTGCCCTATAAAACTTCATCTGAGAAGGGGCTCATGGGCAACCCACTTTCGGGGTTCCCTCCTGCCCCTCTCAAGCAGGAGCTTCCTTTCTCTCAATAAAATTTCTACTTTTAGCCTCGGGTGTTCCTCAGAATTCATTTTTTGATTTTGAAGAACATGAACTCAGCATATCAGACATCTAGCAGGTTGGTAGTTATATCTCCCTTACATCAGTCACCTGGAGGCTTGTTATCATTCCTGTAATATTACCATAACCAGCCACCATACAAGCCCAATGCCAACTGCAACCAGTATGCCTTCCTTGCAGGGTTTCTTGTAAACTATGCAAAGAAATATACAAGGATAAGGTTAATATTAGGACTACTCATTTCCCCACATCCCCTTTAAGGAAATCAAGCTGTTACACATATAGGCCCATCAATTCTTCTCTGGTCAATTCCTAGTATACTAACTTTGCTGTCTGAAGATGTTAAGCATTACTATTATTAGCTGTTCTGCTGATTAACCATCCAATATTTGTATAACAGGTAAGAAATAACAATGCTCACACACACAAAAGAAAAGTTAATAAAATGGCCATTGTAAATCAATTTTAAAGGATAATACAAAAGATGTTGCCTCTTGTACTGAATAATCCATCAAATATTAGGTCCTCAATCTTTTTTGCATATGGATATTTTCATTATTATAATAGCATGAGACAGGGTCTCACTATGCAGTTCAGGCTGCCCTTAAGCTCACTTTGTAGCTCAGGCTGGTCTTGAACTCACAACAATCCTCCTGCCTCAGCCTCCCGAGTGCTGGGATTACAGGCCTGCGCCACCACACCAGGCGGTAAAATCTTTTTTTAACCCATAAATTTTATGTTTTCTATTTACCACACAGAATTTTTTGCCATATTAATCTTTCACATCATGAATTTTGTTAATTAAGAGCATCTTTTTCAAGCACAGACACTTCCATGATTTTCACGTACAACAGAGAAAAGTTTTTACTTCTATAGGTAGAACTTCCTCTGGTGGAAGACTATAAATAAGATAAAGTGATTCTTTTCATAGTCATTCAATAAAATAGATAACCAATGATATAATGGGAACCTTTGAGCTTCATTATAAAGTATTAGCACCATTACTGAGCCTGGAAAATATGAAAAACACATACACACAAGCTGTTACACATAGAGGCCCTCAATTCCTCTATTGAGAAACTCATTAATTGGAAGCCCCAAGGAAGACATCATGATAGCCCATTCCAAATTTCTATTTCTTACTTTAATGTTTCCATAAAAGTCTCAGCCCATACATAAAAAAAAGCTACTTCTGATGCAAAATATAATATATCTTTGCAAGCCAGAGCTCTCTAGAGAAAACAAGTCCAGAAATGCCACAACCCACACAGCTCTTGATGGTCCCAAGGAAAAAAGGCAAAGGGATTTAGAAAAACAGATGAAAGGACAGCTGAGGTCAGGTGGAGCCCTCTTTCCAGATGGGAGAAGAGGAACCGAGGAACCACAGTAGAGGCATGTATTTATACTTTTAACAAAGTTAGTATCACACGTACAGCACTGCCTAGCAACTAATGACTAGAGCTGTCTCAGGCAAGATTTGTTTTTCGACGAAAGTATTTACAGCTTCAGCCACACTCTACACAAAAACTTAGTATGGGTTTTCTGGTAAATTTCAACTGTGAAAGGTAGTAGGGTAAAGATCTAAATCATGCTTTTACACAAAAATAAAAAAAAAAAAGCCAACTGCTAGGAAATTGGTGAAGATTAAAGCCTCACTAATGCGAAACTGAGAAATGATCCATGGTACATCAGGTAACAAACAGCCACAAAAGCAAAACAGCATTTTTTTTTTTTTTTTAAAAGGCTACTTAACAGAAAGGTAATTATTCTATTTTCTTAAATTAATTTCATTGAGAAACAAATAACAATGAAACAGTTTCAAAACCATGGGCAATTATTCTAAATCAGTAATACCCAACTAAATGAGATGTTTACTGTTTTACAAAGGCTCTACAATTATGTCATTCTACAATAATTAAACACCCAACTCTAACATAATCTGCTCAAACAAAAACCTATGCTCATCTTCACAGAAAAAATATCAGGAAACCAAGTAAATCCATCATTTGTTAAAACAAATTATGGAGATAGTAAACATAAAATGCAAGACAGTAAATATAAAATGCATGAAAATTTTAAAGAAAAAAATAGGTTTTAAATATCAACATCATTAATAAAAACAAAACATATTTACCCACTTTGACCATCACCAGAACTACAATGCTACGTTTAAAGTCTGAGATGGAGGAAAAGGGGATGAAAGGGATTTTAAGAGAAGAATTAAGAGATATTATGTTATATACATGTACCAACTCCCCACAAGGAATATGATCATTATGTACTACAATTTGTACTAATAAAAATTTTTAAGTGAAAAATATAATTTTACAGGTTACACAAAACTTGTTTATTTTTAAAAATATATAATTTAAAAACTGTATTTTCTTCACATTCATAGGTTATAGATGTGAGTTATTCATTTTTACATTATTTTAATTATAAAATTTTTTTTTAAATTTTTGTCTTTTTGAGGCAGGGTCTCACTATGCAGTCTGGACTGGCCTTGAACTCACTTTGTAGCACTGGCTGGCCTCAAACTTGCAGCCATCCTCCCGTCTCGGCCTTCCAAGTGCTTGGATTACAGGTTTGTGCCACCACACCTGGTTTTTAGGTTACTTTTTTTTTTTTTGTGGTACCAGGGATTGAACTCAGGACCCTGAGCTTGCCAGGCAGGCGTTTATTCTACTGAGCCCTTTAGGTTACTTTTAAAGTAATTTGTATGTTCAGTTCTGATTTTCCTTTTTGACTTGCAACTATATCAAGGAACGTTTTTATTGATTTCTGAATATTCTTTTTTTAAAAAATGAAAACTTAAAAACTGTTTAAGCTCAAACAGAAAATTTCTTTCCAAACAAATAAATTCAATCACACAAAAACACAACAATGAGTTTTATAACATAAGTTTTTTAAAAGTCACCTTTGGAGACTGAGGGTACAACTTAACGGTAAAACACATAAGGCAAATTCCCAGCATCTCAACCCCCCTCCAAATCTACTGATACTGGCAAAAAGTTCTTGAAACCCAAATCTACCAAACTCAACTACTGAAACAGCCTATTACCATTCCAATTCTAGTCTCTTTACTCCTTTAAGTCACCTTACACAGCACATGAGATTGCTCTTTCTACAACATAATTTCAGTACAACCTCTTTTGCTCAAGAAACCTTAATATTTCAGGGTTGGGGATGGAGCAGATACAGTTTAGTGCCAAGGCACCCTCCTGTCTCCCCTGCACTGAAAAAACAAATCCAACCTCTGTGTTACCCCCAACCAGTCTCCCAATCTAGCTCAAAATTCCTAAACCTGGATTAATAAACCCAGGCTACCCACAATATGGCTCCAAACTGTCTTTCAAGCTAGACCCACTGATGTCCAAATACCTTCTGCTGTCATAAGTTGACACATTATTTTCTTCTTGAAATTAACACTGCAGACAGCAAAATCAACTTTTCTAAACAAATTTGGAAGTTGGTAAGAATAATTTTTTTTTAATGTATTTAGGGTGTTACTACACAGATCAGTCTCACAGATAGTGATTGTCCCATCTTTCAGCCTCCCAAGTGCTGGGATTATAGGAGTATGTGCCAACATGCCCAGTCTCTATTGCTATCGCAGCATGCCCCGGAGGTGGAGTGGGCACAGCAGGCCAGGGATCAAACCCCCTCTGCTTAAGCAGGCCCTTTAATCTGCTGAGCTATCTAGCCAGCCCTGGTAAAAATAAAATTTATGCAAGCCCTACACATGTATTTTATAGAATTAAGTTAGCTATAAAAAAAAAAAAAGACTGAAATTAGGAAAGGGTTTGGTAAGGAAAGAAACACATCTTCCAAGATCTTAAAAATCCTTTGATTTTTTTAAAAACCAACCATTTTATTTTTAACAGAAAATATTTGTGAAATAATTTTTTTTGTACTACAAATGTGATAACCCTGTACAATTTCTAAATATTTAACTCACCTTATAATACTTAATTCACCATCAGGGTCCAGTCTATTTTTAAACTGTGAACCTAGTATAGTTGCTGCTGCTTCCTAGAGAAGTATTTCCTTAATTCACCATAGGAATTTTCAAAAGATTCTAAACTATTTTAGAGGAAAAAATATTTTCTTGACATCACTAGCAATAGCAGAGTTAAGTTTACAACAATATTGAATTAGTGTTGATGGAAATTTAAGAATTGTTTTTGAAATAGGCAACTTTTTGGCTGTCATCAATGTATTTCTAAGCACCACAGATAGCTTCAATTTAAAACTCTTAACTTTCTCAAAAAAGACTAGGATAACAGGATGTGGTGACACACAACTAACTACCCTACACTAAAGCCAGCCCGAGCTGCAGAGTAAATATAAGGCTATTTTGGATTACAGTAAGACTCTGTCCCAAAAAGCTAAGGGGCTGGGGAGATGGCTCAGTAGAATAAGTGCTTGCCTGGCAAACACAAGGGGCTGAGTTCAATCCCTGGTTCCACAAAAAAAAAAAAAAAAAAAAAAAAAAAAAAAGCTATAAACAAAAGACTAAGACAACCTATCTAAACTAAAAGATGGCATTACAATGTACTACAATACACAGAATAAGGAGACCTGCCTCAAATCCCAAATCCCTTTGCCAAGGCACTTTTTATAGGAACAATGCCTGACACTCGTGAAAAAATCTTTCAAAAAAAAAAAATACCAACCCTAAGACATACTTTAAATTTTTTTTTCTTATTCATGAGATATTTATTAAAATAATACATTTAGGGAAAAAAAATCAATACAGGGTATACATCATTACTGAAAACTGTATACCATCATACAAAAAAATGACTTTATTTTGGGAAATCAACTTCTAATCTATGGCAAGTTTTACTTAAATAAAATCACAAAACAACACAATGTAATTCAACCTCACAGGCTGGAATGCTGGGCAAAGAATGTTATTCTTTATAGTTCTTTCTTTACACTGTCGGGCACCAGGGCCCTGCCTTTTGGAGTGATTTCAGCCACCAAGTCTTCAACAGTTCTAGTCTTTTTTCTTTAATTACCTCTTTACAGTGGGCCTTCAAATGATCTTTCCAGCCATATTCAATTAATTTAGCCCACAGCAACTCTTTGAGGTGTTCTCTTTCTCCAGTTTCTATTTTGGTTAATCGCTGCTCTCATCTGCGCATCTTTGTTCATCTTGCTAACCATACTCTTCTGGCTGCCCGGACTTAGACCCTCAGTAGCTCGGGCACCTAAGCACACCATACTTTAAAATTTGCAACAGATAAAAATGGTTGGAGATGAGAGCTTCAAGAAGGGAGCTAAATGTAGGGGACTTCCACACTAGGAAAAGGAAAGACAGTAGAGGCAATGCTGAAGTAAAAAAGAGGCTACACTCATTCATTTCACTGGGGACAATAGTCCCAAAAGTAATGTATCACAGAGACTATCTTTAACCTTCCAATGAGGACGTACTCAACAAATCATCCTAGCACAGTTTTAGGAAAACTACTCTTCTAAAAAAAAACAAGAATAACAAAAACAAAACCTGTCACTCTTGGGATAAAGTGAACCCAGAAATTTACCTTTCTCTTTTCTTTCTTTTTTTTTGGGGGGGGGGGGTGGAACTGGGGATTGAACTCAGGCCCTTGCGCTTGCCAGGGAAGCGCTTATTCCTCTGCGCCAGCTCTCCAGCCCCTCTGTTTTCAAACAGTATTACTTTATGATACTTTATTTCAACCTTCTACATTGTAAAGCTTTGTTACTTATCCAAGTGTGCTGGCACACACCTGTAATCCCAGCAGTCAGATCAACTGGGACTGATAAATTAAGCTTCTGGGCAAGTCTGAGTCCTGCCTACTGAGTGAAGAAGCACGTTTCTATCTCAAAACAAAAAATTAAAAGGGCCTGAGGATGTAGCTCAGTGGGAAGACCCTGGGTTTGAACCTAGTACTACAAAGAAAAGAAAAAACTGTTTTTTTAAACCTCTCAGGTGAAGCATACTAGCTTTTTGTTTTTCTTTTAAGAAGAACAACTTCTATTAATTCATAGTAACATCACAGAAAAAGAAATACCATCAAAAAACAAACAAATAAGGCTAAGCCAAAATAAAACTTGTCAAAACATACCACAGTCTGGGCATCTATGAAAATAATACAAGAAACAGCCAGATTTGTTTTTAAAGAATATAGAGCTAAAAGAATTGGTGAGGTGAGTGAACCTGGAGCTAAAGGAAATGTAAAAATTAGCTCAAGAAGAGGAACACAGTAAAAACCTCAAAGTCAAGAATTAATGCAATGCCATTAAGGAGAAGAGATAAAAAATTATTTTTGTTTTTTCTTGGTCTCTCCAACAACAAAACAGAAGGGTATCCCACTGGGCTGGATACCTTCGGTGAGCCAGGACTCAGAGCTGGGAATGTTAATGAAAATTGTTTAAAGCTGCTTTAAAAAACAAAACAAAACAAAAAGCTGCTTGAAGTGCTAAAACCAGAATAATAGATTGTAATACTGTTTCCTTGGTATAAGAAAGCTCTTTTTACACCCTCCTTTCATACTCTGAATATATTCTTCTTTAGACCTCAGAATACGTGTGTGTGTGTGTGTGTGTGTGTGTGTGTGTGTGTGTGTGTGTGTGTGTATGTAACCAAGGATTGAACTCAGGTCCTTGTGCTTGCCAGGCAAGCACTTATTGTACTGAACCATCTCTCTGGCCCCAAGAATGTATATATTAAAAGCATAATTTAGTCAGAACAGTTTCTACAACATTCTACCTTTAAATTCTGAGTCATTAACAAGACTGATTCTTTGGATTTGTCTTATGTTTTCTAACACCATTTACTTTCTCCTACTTTCCAAACACCTTGGACTGCCACATCCTTCCACTCTCACCCTCATTTTTTTCCTATATATGTAGACATCATCAATAGATTATGTGCCACTGTGCATAAATGTGAATGTATACACACACATACAAAAACATATATGGCACAAGCTCCACAGTACAAGCCAAAGATGAAGACATAACACTGCAAAATAGGAATAGATTATTTATTCTTGCTGCTAAGATAAAACTGTGATTTGTTACTGCAACTCACCAGATGGTTCTTCAGGCTCACTTTCATTTTCTTCCTCAGGTGGAGCTTGAGGGGGCGGCGGGGGAAGCTTCTTTTCCTTCTCTGCCTTAGCATTCCTCTCTTCTTCTGAATAATACTCATCTTCTGAGAGGTTGGCCAAACTTTCATCCATCTCTCGGTACTCTACCTAGGTAGACATTATACCAGGAAAAGCTAAACACAATGAACATCTAAAATCAGGGAGCCTAACTAGACCTATTAGTAATATGAATGGCTTTCTAATTTGAAGTATTAAGGAAAATAGGCATATGACAAGGAACAAGCCAGTTTATAATAGGTACTTATTTAAAACAAAAGCCTCATGAAACAATCTTGGTCAGTTCAGGATTAGTTTGTATATAACTTTTGTATATAACATAACAATGACAATTCCAATTACATTCTGAGGCTCTCTACACCTAGGGTTTTTTTCTAGTGTGTATATACATCATGCTCATATGCTAGAACTTTCAACAAAAGAAGTGCATGTCTAATAAAAAGATAGCCAACTAGAATACCAAGTCTGTGTAATGCCACACCTCTGTTTCTAACTACTCTGAGGGAAAATAGTAAAATAATTCAGAAAACAAATGAGAGAGGGGATAAACATTGCAAATACCAAGGGTTAACCTGAAAGTATGAAAAGGTACGTTCCCTTTAAAAATGTACCCAGAAGAGCACGATGGAGCATCCCTATAATCCCAGCACTTGGGAGGCTGAGGCAGGAGTTTGAGACCAGCCTGAGTTACAATGTGAGCTCAAGTCCAGCCTGAACTGCATATAGACACATACATACCAAAAGTACCCAGCAGAGTTAAATGATAAGTAAAGATCCCTTAATACAACAAATTAAGGAGTAAGCGGTGTGGAAACTGAAGCTACATGCCTTACTCCTAGTTCATGATCAAGAGAGAACCAGGTCATCAGCAGAAAGTGGAAGCACTCATAGAGTATGCCACTGCAGAACAGGGAAGAAAGATCACATGATGGACTTACTGGCTGAAAGGCTACTTTCTATCACTGCTACTGGTAGCACACATCTGTAATCCCAGCATTCTGTGATGCAGCAGCAGGATTGAAAGTCTGGGCAATTTAGCAAGATCCTGATTCAAAATAAAAAAATAAGAGACACAGCTCACTGTGGAGGCCCTGTGTTCAAACCCCAACCACGTTTTTAAAAATAACAAATGTATTATAAATAGTTGTCAACACAGGAACATTTGTTAAACTGTGATTGGATTCAAAGAAGCCATAAAACATGTAACTATTATTATGGATTGAATAAAAAGATGAAATAAATTAATAAAAATTAAATGCAGGGATGAAGCAATGACAACATGGTTTCCTCATATAACATTAGATTTACAAAAGGAATCATCACACCGATTACAGTGAATGAAGACTATTTTAATTTTCTGAATCTCTCTGAATTAGCTCTAGGTGGTTTGTTATTCTTATACTATCTTTTACTTCTATTATTTTAAATGACATGATCCCAGGATTTAGGGGATGGGGTAGGTAGGGGAGGGAGAACTTTATTGAAAAATAGGATTGACTTAGAAGATGAAACAAAAATTAAAGATTAACTAAGGTCCACCTCCTCTAGAAATTATTTCCTTGTTATTCTAAAGTTGCATATGTATCTTTATCTTCTCTAAATTCTCTCAGCCCTCTGGTCTGCATTTCACAGTCTAGTTCAGTGCTGTCGGACAGAACTTTCTGTGCTGAGGACAAATACTCTGTTGCTGTGCCAGCCACACAGGGCTATTAAAGTGACTGAAGAAGCATGTTTAATTTTACCTTGAAGTGGGTAGTGACTATAGTATCAGACTGCACAAATCTAGTAAGTGCTAGCTCAGTTCACAAACTTCATTTATTCCAGGATTTGGGGAAGATGGCTGTGTTTATGCTTGTGAGGGGAAGATGGCCATGGTCATCTTCACCTGATGGGGGGATTCATGGTCTGAAGCAAAATTCTGCACATGCTTCAGCTAGTGAAATGAATTGTTCCAGCAAAGCAGTATTCGCGTACTCTCTACAATCTGGACATAGTTCCACAAACCAAAAGCTAGTGATCCCTCCTCCTGTCTAGCTCCTAAATAAAACCCATCTCCAATTAAATTTATTTGCCAAGGCTGAGGAGAGAGCTCAGCATCATAAATGCCTGCCTGGCAAGCTCAAGGTCCCGAGTTCAATCCCCAGTACCAAGAAAAAAAAAAAATTTTATTTGTCCCAGTTTCCCAAGGACAGGCTGTCCACTTTGGACTCCCTCCACCATTAAATCACAAGTTTAACCTTTTAAAGACTGCTTTTCTAAATTCTGGTATTTTAGAGTCTAACTTAAGGTCCCCTTTCCTGAAACTGAACAATGTTTCTTAAGTTCCAACCCAATATATCAATTTAAACCTTAAATATTTTACCATAAACCTGGCATAAATTACACACCCCGTAATCCCACTACTCAGGAGGCTAAGGCAGGAGGATCACTGTGAGTTCATGGTCAACCTGGCCTACAAGGTGAATTCAGGTCCAATCTGAACTATGTAGCAAGACCCTGCCTGAAAAAAACAAACCAAACCAAAATTTTACCATAATTCTGGCATATATGCACACAGAAGGAAACTTATTCTAGAACAATGAAACTTCAGTTTATTGGAAGAAGGCCTCAAAAACATGGCCTTCTTCCAATAAACTGAAACTTGCAGGCAAAAAAATCACCTGCACGGACCTCAAAACTCTTTAAGCAAGGCCTATTCTGGCCTCAACTGGCTTCTTAGTCCTTAAATGAGTACCTACTGAGTGGTTGGTTTCCTCTGACTTTCTCTAGGCTGACTAGGAACGGGTAAGTTTTCCCACTCCTTGCTTCCTCATTGCTCCCCAAAATTAATGCCTAACTCACTTTTCATTTGAAAGTTGAAAAACTGCCGGTGCTGGTGCATGCCTGTGATCGTAACACTCAGGAGGCTGAGACAGAAGGACTGCCAAGAGCTTGAGGCTTGGGATACAGTGAGTTCAATACCAGCCTGAAGTACATACTGAGACTCTTGCCAAAAAAAGACAAAGACAGAACAAAAAAAGGATGATCCACTCAAAAGTGACAAAATATTACAGGCACAGGCACCAACATTCAGAAAAGGTTTCACACAAATATATAGAGTACATTTGTTACAACACATGATGTATTGAGTCATACAGATTCTTATCTAACAATGCGTCCACTCATTACCAAAATACATTATCTGTGCATTATGTCTGCACTGTAATGGGTCATTTGGCAATAAGCCCCAAATTCATTTGTTTACATAGGCATTTACTTCATCTAAAGATACCACCATGTGAATTTACAAATATATAATTAAAATTTACGTTATGACTTAAGTATTGAGTTTACAAACATTTATTTATAATTATATATTAATATAATTTATAATTCAATACATCTGTAATGTGTTGATAATAAAATGTGTTTGACCATTTTAACTGGGGTTTAGGTATATGGCTGATATGAGGATCCTGAAAAAAGTGATGCTGGGGTGTATTTCCCATTAGGTCTTAATTTGGAGGAAATACAGCAGATAACACAATTTGAACTGACTTAAAAATTTATTATAAAGCTAAAATGAGTTCTGTAGTGTCTATATAAGGATAGAAATATTGACAGATGGGGTAGGGCTGAAAGTACATAAGTAAACTCTTCAACAAAGTACTAACCCTCAATTGGGGAAAATTGTTTTCAAATTATGCTGAGACAAGTGGTATTCACATGAAAAGAATGAGACTTGATCCCTACCTCATATAATAACTCCAAAAGGATCACAGATTCCAATGTAAGAACTAAAATTAAAAGAGAAGCACCAGGTGGTAAAGCAATGCTCTTAATCCCAGCTACTCAGGATGCTAAGGCAGGAGGATATCTAGTTTGGGTCACACTGAGCAGCTTATGAGACCCTATCTGAAACAAAAAATGAAAAATAAAAAGGGCTGGGAATGTAGCTCTGTACCCCCTAGGTTCAATCCCTATAACCACAAAACAAAACTCTCAGATAAAAACACTTTATGGCACTGGATTAGACAATGGGTTCCTGGATTAAGACTAGAATAAAAACAACAAAAATTAATTAGACCTGATCAAAATTAAAAACTTTAACTAGAATAAAGAACTCTTACAATTAAAAAAAAAAAAAAACTATTAATATAGTGAAACCCTGTCTCAAAAAAAAACCCCAAAACAAGCATGCATGCACAGTGGGTCTGTGGTGGAACACTGCTGCTGTCTGGAGCCAGGATGGCGGCAAAGGGCAAGACCAAGAATTTACTACATGTGAAGTTCATGCAAAGAGGAGGGGACTCGGAAACCAAGAAACAGCTAGGAGAAGAAGAAAAGATGAGTAGTGAAGAGTGTTGGTACTTGGATTTGCCAGAGCTTAAAAAAAAAGTTTCATAATAGAACAAAATTTCTTGTTATGTGACGATCTTCTCTATGGAAGAATGTCACTCAGAGGACTTAATCCTGAAGTTGAGAAACTGATGCTTCAGATGAACGCTAATAACAAAGCAGAGGAAGAAGAGGAAGATGCCACAGTAGAGCTTGATGTGTCAGATGAAGAAATGGCTAGGAAACCCTTTAGGGGACAATTAGAAAAAAGTTTGCCAAGAGAAAAGACTGTGCCAAATATGAAGAAGATGAAAATGGAAACATGAAACCAATTAAAACAAGATGTTTTTAAAGCCCCAAGATTAAAGTGGATACCTTCAAATACAGCTCAGGGATCCCTGTGAAAGCAACATATTTTAAGAGTTCATCCTGATAGTCTCTGTAGTTGCTAATATGTAATGTTTATTTGCAAAGAACTACATAATTTGGGGAACATTCTGGTTTTGAAACAGACGTGCGGTAGATGTTATACATCGTTTTCCTAGTGGTATGCATCAGGAGTATAACGCCAGCCCTTGGCCTCCAGGTGCAGGCATAGGGATGCTCACTAAAGATTCTTTGACCTCACATTTTTTTAAAATGTAGTTTTTGCAGTCCCTGACCTGCAGTTGGCTCCTAAATTAATGCCAGGATTCCAGTTACCCTTATATGTATATTTTGCTTTAAATTATTAATCACGTCAATCCAATTCATATGTTCACTTTGGACTCAACTGTCACAAGAATTCATTATAAGTTAATTCATCAAGGACAAACATAACCTCTAGCCTGAAGCATTTGCAGACTATCATCAGTTCATTGTCAGTTTGGGGGTAGTTTATTTTGGTGATTACAGCATTTAATTAAAGTTCTGAAAAAAAAAAAAAAAAAAAAAAAGACAAAACCAAAAAGGAACAACACAAAAAACCAAGTATTTCAATAGCTATTTCACAGGAGATACACAAATGGCTGTTGAGCGTGTGAAAAGATATTCAACATCATTAATCACTAGAGAAATGCATGTGAAACCACAATGAGATACCACTTCATACCCCACACTATCAAGTACAGCCAAAAACAGAAACTAGAACCCTCAGATAATGCTGGTGAAAATATAAGGTGATGTAGTTGCTTTGGGAAACTGGCAATTCCTCAAAAAATTAAAATGGAATTACTATACAACCTAGACATGTATATGCCCAAAAGAAATAAGTATGTTCACTATGATACACAAATCAACCTTAAAAATTAATAGTTTTAGCCGGGCGTGGTGGTGCATGCCTGTAATCCCAGCACTCGGGAGGCTGAGGCAGGAGGATTGTTGTGAGTTCGAGACCAGCCTGAGCTACAAAGTGAGCTTAAGGCCAGCCTGAACTGCATAGTGAGACCCTGTCTCAAAAAGACAAAATAATAATAATAATAATAATAATAATAATAATAATAATAGTTTTGCTATAGTACACCACAGTTATGGTTTGTGTTTAGTTGTCCCCCAAATCCTCATGCAGCCATGGGGCAGCTTCTGGAGTTTGTGACTGGTTATTGTGGGTGTGAGTACTATACCCGGCCTGAGGCAGACAGCCTCCCTGCAACACAAGGGAGTCAGACTCGCTCACTGCTGCCACTGTTGCTGCTACTCCTCCCTTTTGCTCTTGCTCTTTGTCGTCACCATGAAAGGCTGCTCTCTGCCGTGTGCCACCTGCCTTGGAACCAGCTGAGTATGGACTGATTGATCCACTGACTGTGAGCTAAACCTTTCCTTCCTCCATTTTGGGTGTTGGGTATTTGTCTCAGCAATGAGAAGAGTAACTGAGACAGAATTTGGTGCCAGAGAAGTGGAGCTGTTGCTCTGACCACCTGACCGTGTGGATTACGGGCTTTTGGGAATGGCTTGTGAAAAGAGATAGGAAGGGTTTGGAGATGTCACAAGAGAAGTGCTAAAACAGCTTTGGCTGTTCTGTATGGGAGAGTCTGGTCAGAGCTTAGACCAGAATGGTGAGAGAAATCCTGCTTGTAAAGACCAAACTGGTGAGATTTCTGCTGGGAAAAAGGACAGCACTGGCTCCAGATGATGTATGTTATGGCTTGGCAGAAAGTTTGTCTGCATTTTGTTCATGTCCAGAGACTGCGTGAGACAGTCGGACTGATTAATCTTTCAAAAGAAATTTCAAAGCATCTGAATGCTGAAGCTGTAGCATGGCTACTGTTGGGGACTTTTAGTCAGATTTATGTTGAGAATCAAGAGCAAACAGCCAAGCAGGATGATTTAAAATGTTGAGTTTGGCCAGAAAGGAACTCCAATAAAACTGCAGAATGCAAAGATAGAGCTGAGAGGATCTCCACTGCCCAGAAGGAACAAGAGAATGGAATGGATGGCCTGAGGGCATCACTGGAGGTGACAGGTCTCCACCCTTTGCAGCCTCAGAACTGCAAGGGTGTTGCACTTTCCCTTGAGGGGAAAGGTGCAGAGCCTCTTGTTTCAGAATGGCGGCAGCTACCATACCACATTCCAGAATGGTGCCAGCATGGAGAACGTATTCCTTGGAATCAGGTTCAGAGTGCTCAGCGACCCAGGCATTCAATCCCTACAGCCAAGAGTGAAGAAAGCCAGTCTACTGCTCCAACAGGAAGTAGACCTTGGTAGCATCCATGTGATGTTGGTTTTAGGCGCATTCACGATACAGGAGTTCTAGGTTAAGAAGGCTTCCACCTCGATTTCAGAAGGCCTGGGAAGCCAGGCAGTGTGCTCCTGAGTGCAATGTGTAAGGCTGTGAGTGAGAAGCCTATTCAGTGGAAACCCCAGAAGTTTGGAAAATCCGGGAACATGGATCATCTAAGGGAAACTGCAAAGAGGGAGCAAAGCTGGCCTAAGAGAGAAGCCATGGGAGCTACCACCACCAGAAGTGCCCTACGGGTGGAGCTACATGGAACTCACAATTTGCCACAGATTGCTTTGGATGTTCCACATGGAACTATAGGACTTAATGTTGGCCCTTCTGGATTTTGGACTTGCTTTGGTCCCAATACTTGGTGTACCTTTCAGGATGGTAATGTTTATCTCATACCATTGAATGTTGGAAGTATTTAACTTTTCATTTGTATAGGGTTCACAGCTAAGAGTTTGCCTTAGATCTTGGAAGAGACTTGGTACTTGGACTTTTCAGCAATGCTGAAACTGTAAGACTTTGGCAACTCTTAAGAGATGGACTAAATGTCGTTTGCATAAAGGGAAGTGCACAAGTCTTTAGGGGTCCAGAGGCAGAATGCTATGGTTTGTGTCCAATTATTCCCCCAAAGCCTCATGCAGTCATGGAGTGGCTTCTGGAGTTTATGAATGATTCTTGATCCAATGCTGGGATTATGGGTGTGAGTGCTCTGGAGCAGACACTTTGCATTACAATGTAAGGAGGCGGGAAGCTAGCTAGATGCCTGAGTGGCTGCCACCCTTTTGCTCTCTATTCTTTGCCTCCACCATGAAAGGTGCCATCTGCCTTGGAGCCAGCTAAGTATGGAAAACCTCCACTGATGTGAGCTAAACAAACCTTGCCTTCCTTCATTTTGGGTGTTGGGTAATTTGTCCCAGCAATGAGAGAAGTGTAATTAAAACAACTAGTACCAAACTAGCTGAGAAAGAAATCAGGAAAACAATTCACAACATGCCTTAAAACAAGCAAACAAAATAAAACAAAAATACCCAGAACTCTAACCAAGGAAGTGAAAGACCTCTATAATGAAAATTACAAAACATGAAAGATGACACCAGAAGACTTTCCACGTTCATGATCAGCAAAGTTAGTGTTTTTTAAAGGTCATATTACCAAAAGTTATCTACAGAGTCAATATAATCTCCATCAAAATTCAATGACATTGGACAAGATAATATGTTGGCTTCTAGTACTATGGACAACCACTAGGAAAATAACAAGATAGAAAGTATTAATTATTAAATCTGTGATATAATTCAGGTATAAAAAAATAAGATAAGTAAACAGCTACACTCTCTTAATTCACTGATTAGAGACATCTGCTATAATGTCCGTAAGTATATCATGTATGCACCTTGTACGATACCAAAACATTATGAAAACAGTTTGCAATGTATTAATTTATTGAATCGGTCCTGTTAACTTGTCTTGAAACTGTCTAATTGCTATTTGTTCTTCAATAAAATAAAATAAATTCAATGACATTATTCACAGAACTCAGAAAAGCAATCTTCATATTCATATGGAAAAACGAGCGGGGGAGATAGCTCAGTGGATTAAGTGCTTCCCTGGCAAGCGCAGGGGCCTGAGTTCAATCCCTGATTCCGGGGGAAAAAAAAAAAAAAATTACCAGTTCTAAGAGTTCACTCTCCTGAGGGTACCTGACTGACCTTATCTGATACAAAAGCTACATTTTTTTGTTATATACGTCTTGCTTTAACTGGGTCTTAACATTCCAGCAGAAAAGTATAAAAATGGAGGTATATAAAGTAAAGTTATATTAATATACTGAGCTGTGAATGGCTCAAGTCAACAACTTCTGTGGATAACCCGCTTCTATCGTGGACTGCTCCTGTGTTGGATTGTTTTATTTAAAAAAAAAAAATACATATATATATATATATATATATATATATATATATAGAATTAGCCATCCATGTTTTGAAAATCTGTAACATGTATCGTATGTTACCCTGTTTATGTCATTTGTTCTCTTTGTTTTTGCTTCTATTTTTCACTCAAGTTAAAATACAAATAAATAAATTTTTAAAAAAATAAATAAAATAAAAGAATGAAAAAAGAAAAAAGAAAGTCCCAGAACAGCCAAAGCAATATCAGCAAGTCTGAAGATACCAGATCTCAAATTATACTACAAAGCCACAGTTACAAAGCCAGCACGCTACTGCCACAAATGCAGACACATCAACCAATGGAACAGAGGACACAGAAACAAGCCTACACAACTACAACCATCTGACTCTTGACAAAGGAGCCAAATACATACATTCTACAGAAAATAGGCTCTTTATCAGTTGCTGGGAAAACTGAATATCCATATGTAAAACACTGAAACTACAACTCCTTTATCTCAGTCTGTACAAAAATCAAATCTGGGCTGGGGAGATAGCTCAGCAGTACAACACCTGCCTGGCAAACACAAGGTCTTTTAGTTCAATTTCTGGTACACCCTCCCAACCAAATTAAAATGCGATGAAATCTTGGTATAAAACTGGAAACTTGTGGGGTATGGTGACACATGACTATAATCCCAGCCCTCAAGAGGGTAAAGCAGAAGACTGATGTTTGAGGCCAGCCTTGGTTACAAAGTAAGTTCAAGGCCAGCCTGAATGTCATAGCAAAACCCTGTCTCAAAGACAAAAAATATTTAATTAACTAATTTAACTAAAACTAGGAACTTTGAAACTGCTAGAAGAAAACACAGAAGAAATATTTAAACCATTAGCACAGGGTAAGAATTCCTGAATAGCAGTCCAGTAACACAAGAAATAATAGCAAGAATAAAGCCTGGCATAGTGGCATATACCTGTGTAATCCTAGGACTCGGCAGGGAGGTTGAGGCCAGCTTGGACTACACAGTGAGTTGAAGATCAGACTGAACTATGTACTGAGGTCCTATCTCGAGAAATTTTTTAAAAAAGGAAAGAAATGAAACAATAGCAAAAATCAACAAATGTACTATACAACTGCACAACCAGGAAAAATAAGAGTAAAGAGACAACCTAAGAAGGGGAGGAAATCTTTGTCACTCTTCCAACAGAGGATTAATACATAATATAATATATGAAAAACTTAACACCAAAAAAACCTAATAACCCAATCAACACATAGGCAAATGAATATATACTTCTCAAGAGCAGCAGCACAAATGGTTAGTAAGCATATGAAAAAATGTTCAACATCTTTAGCCATTAGAGAAATGCAAATCACTGAGATTATACCTCACTTGGATCACAATGGCTATCAAGAATACAAAAATGAATAAATAAATGAGCAAGCAAATGAATGAATGAATTTGGCAAGGATGTGGGGGTAGGGGGAACATGGATTCTTCTACACTGCTGCAGCCACTATGGAAATTCCTGAAAAATCAAAAAATAGTTCGGTAAAACTAAAATATACACCATGACCTATCTATGCCACTCTTTGCTATACACTCAAAAGAATTACAAGTCAGTATATTTAGGGAGACCTACATACTCCTTTTTATTTTAGCACATCACAATATAGAACAAGCCTAGGTGTCTATCAACAGATGAACAGATAAAGAAAAGGTAGCACATATACATGATAAGAGTATTATTCGGCTATAAAGAACAAAATAATATCATCTGCAGGAAAATGGATGGAACGGTAGATCATCATGCTAAGTGAAATAAGTAAAACCCTGAAAGACAAATGTCTCATGTTTTCCATAATGAGGAATCTGAAAACGATGATAAGAAAATGGAAGGGAATATTAGAAAGAAGGAAAGGAAAGGGGAAATGAAAAGGAGGGTGAGGGAGTGTAATAAGAGAATGGGAAAGAGTCCATAACTCTATCTTGCTAAGAGATCACAATGGTGAAATTAATTCATTGAGGTGAAAAGGTGGCCACTTTCACTACACACCATTAAGTGAAACAGCAAATTACAGCAGTATATATGGCAGTATATATTAATGCATTTTTTTATTTTAAAAAATGCATTAATGTATAGAGATCAAATCATCTAGAATGCTATTCTCTCATCTCTGTGAGATGCCAAGCACGTTTTCCTTTTTTCTTGTTTTAGTTAACACAAAATGTTTCCAAGGGCATTAAGAATTGTTCTTCGAAGGGGTAAGGAGATAGCTCAGTGGCATAAGTACCTGCCAGGCAAGCACTAGGTCCCAAGTTCAATTCTCACACACACACACACAGAATTGCTTCTAGTATGTAATGTGATGTTAATTAAACTGATTGTAGTTATCATATAGTATCTCAAAACATGACATATACCCTACATATGATTTTGTCAATTACATTCAATAAAAATAAATGTTCACAAAAAAGTGAATGTTCATGGCCATATTATGCATAACAGCCAAAAAGTGAAAACCACCAAAATAAGTACAACATAGATAAACCTTCAAAACATGCTAAAAACAAATACAAAAGGTCACATAGTGTATGATTCCATGTAAAATTATCTAGAACATGCAAATCCATGGTCAGGAAGTAGACTAGTAGTTACCAGAGGGCCTGGAAAGGATGAAGAGCAAGCAAATGATACATACACGGGTCTCAGGGGCATTGTTCTAAAAATTGACTACGGCACAGATTGCACAAGTGAATGTGATTAAAAACCACTCATTAACTGAACATCTTAAAATAGTGAACTATAAGTTATCACAATCACTTGTTTTAAAAATACTGTATGAAACAGGCACGGTGGTGTATGCCTACAGTCCCAGCACTCAGGAGGCTGAGGCAGGATCGAGGCCAGTCTGGACTACCTAGCAAGACCTATCTCAATTAATAATGAAAACCCACAGTGTCTGGCCACACTCTCTAATCAAGTAATAAAATACAACAAACTGGGCTTATTTCTACTTCATTTTTTGAGCCAAGATCACTAGGGGTGGGGGAGACGGCTCAGCAGAATAAGCGCTTCCCTGGCAAACACAAGGGTCTGAGATTAATACCTGGTTGGGGGGGGGGGGAATCACTAACCTCCATGCTTTTTTAACCCAGGCTTTGATAAAAAACCTTTTCTTCTAAATTCCTTTGACCCACCCCTGGGTACACTTCAGAGAGGGTTCTCAAACAGGCAGATAAACTACGAAGTGTTATTTACAGTACCTTGGTGCACACTTGTAATCCCACCTATATCCAGGCTGAGGCAAAAAGATCCCTAGACATTGGCCTGGGGAACACAGTGAGACCCAGCTTTCAAAGGAAAAAAGGCAAAACAGTTAAGTGGTAACTTTCATACAAACATAAAGTACATGGGCTGTGCGATCTATTTGTTTAGTTCTGGGGATCCAATCCACTGCCTCACACAGTGTAGAGTGGCAAACCACTCAAACACACCCCGATCGTCTCTATGTCTTTATTATACTTATGCATATTTCCTGTTTTTTCAACTAGGACATCAGATCTTGAGAAAAAACCCAAGTCTATGGCCTAATACCGCTCCAGTGCCCTGAACAGATATTGTCCCATGTGGTCCTTTGTACAGGGGCCAACGATAGCCTGTCACAATAGAAGGGCCTAACTGCCAGCACAACCATTTAACTGTGGTAACTTGAAGCAAGGTATTTAAACTGCCTGCTTCGATCTACTCATTCCTAAAAGGGAGCTAACAATGCCGGCCTGTTAGTGTCAATGTCTAGCAAAGTAAAATGTTGTTGATTCGTGGGACGCACCAGCTGGCACACAGGAAAGGAAAGCAGTTACTCTCGGTATGTGGTGCCAAATCTTTCTTCCCATTCATTTGCACCTTAATTAGCTCTCCTCATCGGCTTCCGTATCTGCAGAAACCTATACCAACAGGATTACTGAGAAAGTAAAAAAAAGACTCAACTACAAGCGCTTAAACTTTCTCTTTTGTCCCTTGGCTAGGACGAGTGCCCTCCAAATCCCTTGCGCACCAACGAAGAAGCCATCCATACTATTAAACAGCGTCCACACACATCGACGGACAGATAGGAGGTATCTCCAACAACGCCAACCGCGACTCCATATCGGGAAGCCATTTTTCCCGGTCCAGCAGACGAAAAGGTGTACAGGACTTAAGGATAAAACACCCTCCACACATCCGCAGGCCCGCAGGCCCCACCCAGCACAAAGGCAGTCTCCCGGCCTCCCTCCTCCCGCCCTACCCCCACCCGGCTGGCAGCCAGGCGGCGCGGCGCCCGGAGGGGGGAGACTGGGTGGTCGCGGGCCCTCGGGGCAGAAGGGCCCGGCGTGCGCCGAGGAGAGAGGAATCGGGTCTTACCTTGGCCCGCTTGCGCCGGCTGGTCCGTCGCCCCTCCGGGGTCTCCGATATTCCTGTCTCCATGGGGGTCGCTGACCCCGGCACCACCGTGGGCCCGGCCTGAGGTCCGGCGGACCCCGGCGGCTCGGCCAGGCCGCCAGGGGGCGAGGCTCGCGGAGGCTCCTTCTTGCGGGGAGTGCGCTCCCCCGCGGTCCCGGACCCGACCTCGGCGGGACCCGACAGGCCCGCAGGCGGCGCAGCCACCTCGGAGCCGTTCTCGGCGCCGCCCGCAGCCCCGGGTCCGGTCTCCGTCCCGGCCGCCGCCGCCGCAGCTGCCGCCGCCGCCGCGGCCGCTGCCTTCTTTCCGGACAACATCTCGGGCCGCCTGGCCGCCCACGGCCGCAAGAGCCACTCGGTCTGTCGCTCCGTGAGTGCGGAGCAGCCTCTCCACTTCTTGCCTCTCTTCACGCAACCCGCGCGCCGCCAAACGCCGCCGCGTATGCTCGCGTTGTGCGCGCTCCCGCCGCGTCTAGACAAAAAGGCCGGGCGCCGCCCACGGGCCCCGCCCCTCCCTGCTGCCATAGAGCGGCATCCCGGAAGCTAGAGCGGCTCGGTGTGCAAGAAAGAGGGGCTGGCTAGAGCGGTTCTGCAGCTGAGTGACTAAAGGGTCCTGTAGGGCTCGGGGCCTTGGGGTACGCTGCACCTCCGAAGGCTACAGGTTCCATTGGACACTTGCGTCTTTCGCTCATTCATTCTCCCATTAGTCAATTCAAACAGTATTTACTAATAGCTTTTCCATGACAAAGGTTGCATTATGAAATTCTTGCTTCTAATGGATGGAAACACTGTAGCCAATTGCTAGAGTTTGTATTTATTCGTAATTGTCCTCCTAGCACTGGAAAAAACTTGGGCTCATGAATTCCGGTGGTAAGGGAACGGAGAGAACTATCAGAAATTCTCGTTTGATTCCAACTGGAATTGCTTTTCCTGTTCTTTCTTCTGTTTGGAGCTCCACCCCATTCACATCTCTCGCTAGCATCACCCGGTGTCCCACATCTGCACACACGACACCTCTGCTACTCCAGGTCATTTGTTTCTAATAATGGAGACTAAACTATTCATTTAGTTTTCTAGGGAGCCCTCCTTGAGCCAGCGTTGGAAACAGGTCTTGTGTTCTTCCAGCTTATTTCCAACCATTACGCAGATCTACACGTACATTCCTTCATTCATTTTAAAGTAGTAGTTTCCGAACCCAAGAACACTCTACTACTGAGCTAGATACGCTCCCGGTCTTTTTTGTTTTATTTCGGGACAGAGCCTCAATCCCCCACACCCTGCTTGTCGATTTGTCTCTTCAAAGTGTGGTTTTTCCAAATGCTATTCCATTTACATAAAATCAGGAACTGGTAAAACTGCTTTGTGACTAGCCAGGACAACAAAGTGAGTTCAAGGCCAGCCTGAACTACCTAAGACCAAAAAAAAAAAAAAAAAAAAAAAAAAAAGTTAATATTCAAATCCATGAGTAAAGTTTGGCATTTTCTTTTCTATTAGCATTCATTTGTATTTATTGGCAATAAAGAAATTAATTTGCAATTTGTCCATTTTTCCCTAGAAATGATTAAATTCATCTTGCATTATTTTGTGATAAAATACACATGAAAATTTGTCTTGTTGGGCTTGGTGGCACATGTTTGTATTCCCAGCCCTGGGGAGGCTCAGGCAGGAGAATGGTTATGAGTTCAACAGCAGCCTGGGCTACAAACTAAGTTCGAAGCCAGCCTGAACTACATAGTGAGAGCCTATATCAAAAAGACCAAAAAAAAACCAAAAATACAATCTTGACTTTAAGTTACCATCTTAGGGTTAGCCATTTTAAGTGTAGCATTCAGTAGTGTTAAGCAATTCAAGTTATGTAATCTCTAGAACACTTCATTTTGCAAAATCTGAACTTGTTAACAACTCCTTCTCCCCACCCTCCCAGCCCCTGTAGCCACCATTCTCCTTTTCTGCTTCTGTGAATTTGACTACTCCAGGTACTGCATGTAAATGGAATTGTAGACTGTTTTTCTTGGCATAGTTCACTTAGAATAATATCCTCAAGTTTCATTCATATAAAACATATAATGATTGCTTTCCTTTTTAAGGCTGAATAGTACTTCCAGAAGTGGAATTGCTAGAACCACTTAACCATTTTTGAAAAGGCAACATCTGAATTTACAGAGTAGGGACCCTAATCAATACTAAATAGTAAGTCAAACAAATTGCTTTTTCTAGTCATCAGGTTACCAGTAAGCAGTCTTGTTAAACAGTATTCTGATGTGACCGTGAATGCACACATAGTAATCTTTTTGTTTTCCTTTCAAGTTCTGGGGCATTTTTCTTGGTGGTCTTCCCCCTATGACTGTAGGTACTGTGTGTCACTGGGTCCAGCGGCTGGACCCAGAAGTACTGCTGCATAAACAGTGAGGTGTGGCTAAGGCTTACCTACATCATCTGGCTTTTATGAGGACACCATGATTGCAAACTGCCTGTCAAAGAGCCTGGCACATAGTGGGTGCTTAATACATAAGAGTAGTTATATTATTGTTATGTAGCATCTGGGTATAGGAGGGACCTGGATGTGACTCAGGGGAGCTGGGGGCTGTGACTCCTGTCATGGGGAGGACTAAAGTGGGGTTCTGGAGCCTGTGCGCCTCCACACCATGATGTTGGAGGAATTGATACTTCTTTTTAGGAGTCTCCATTCGACACTTCCTCAGGCATGGCGGGAGCACTGGTAATTTGGCTGATGAATTACAAACCATTCTTATTTGGGTTCCTATTTCTTCTTCTGTGGCTTAGCAACTGGCTGGCCAAGTATGAATCTAAAGCCACCCCCTCAGGACCTCCACAGGTGAGCAAGAGGACGCTTAGGTGTCCCTGGGCGTTATGGGATATTCAGCTAGTTGGGGTGGGAGACAGAAGCAGAGAAGGTGTCAGGAAAATGGGGCAGGACTGAGGAGTTCAAGACTTTGGTCTAAGTTCCTACCCTATGATTTTCTTGTGGGTGATAGTGGATAAATCCTTTTGCTCCGCAAGACTTAAGTTGCTTCAGCTATAAAATAGGGACCATCCTAGATTTGCCTATTTCCTGGTTGATGTCAATATGTTTCCTGCTTCAGTAATAGTATCAACTACTGCAAATGAAAAAATACTTAAATAGATAAACTACATACATGTTGTTATGGGTCGCTCAGCATAGGAACCAGATTAGCCAGATAGGAATTGGAATAGTCTTTTACTCACTGAGCTCAGGTCCGTCAGCCATTTCTCATGTAGGAGAAGGCTGGTTGGCCCCAAACATGGGTAGCCGGGGGGCTATTTATAACAGAAATCACATCCAGCTTGGTAAGGGAGTTTGTTATCGAGCATAGAACAACAGACAACTACATTTATTTGATACAGCTGTAAACTGTTTGTAACTAAAGGTCTTTTACAGCTTAGTGATAAGTGCATTATTTTTACAAGATACATCTTAAGCTGACCGCATTACAGAAGATGGTAGGAAAGGAGCTTGTCTCAGCTTGCTGCCTTGACAAGAAACAGTTATTTATTGTTCAGCAGCCTTGAGCAGAGAGGGAGAGAGCAGATAACAGGAAGTACAAGTTTTTTTTTTTTTTTAATAATTTCCCACAGTTAAGGCACAAAGTTCTGTTAACCCTTTAACCAATATAGGCAAAACTCTAAAATATAATAATGATGATTCCAGAAATGTATGTAGATTATGAAAATGTATTGGCCAGCTATCTGTTACTGTAACAAATACCTGAAATAATCAATTTATATAAGAGAAAAAGGAAAGTTTATTTTGGATCACAGTTTTGGAGGTTCCAGTCCCTGATAAGGTGGATTCCTTTGCTTTTAGGCTTCTGGTGAGTGGGCACAGTGGGGTAAAATATTTCCTCTCCTTGCCAGATAGTGAAAAAAAGGAGCTAAAGAAACACCTCTCTTATGACTTGAAAACCTCTCATTAGACCCCAGTCCTTAAAGGTTCCACCACTTCCCAATAGTACGACTATCTGGGGAGCTGGGGAGCAATCCTTTACCCATAGGCCTTTGAGGGACATTCCACATCCATACTATATTGAGTACCTTCTTCTTCTTCTTCTTCTTCTTCTTCTTCTTCTTCTTCTTCTTCTTCTTCTTCTTCTTCTTCTTCTTCTTCTTCTTCAGCTTTATTAATTATATTGAGAAAGAAGTAGCAATGAGACAGTTTCAAAACAAGTTAGTAGGATGAGTAGCTTCTATATAAGGTTTAAAAACACATGTCTGGTGTAGTGGCTCATGCTTATAACTCCAGCCCTCAGGAGGCTAAGGTAGCCAGGGAGATGGCTCAGTGGAATAAGCGCTTCCCTGGCAAGCGCAAGGACCTGAGTTCAATTCCCCAGTTCCGAAAAAAAGAAAAAAAAAAAAAAAAAAAAAAAAAAAAGGAGGCTGAGGCAGGAGGAAAACCATGAATCAGAGAGCCTCCTGGATTAAATAGTGAGTTCAAAGCAGTCTGGAGTACATAGTGAGACCATGTCTTAAGCCAAAAATACCCCAATACCTTCTACTGTTTATGGCTGCATATGTGAAGTAAAAGCATATTGAGGTGAAATGTCTCAAGGTTGGTGCTACTGACATCCTGGGAAAGAATAATTCTTTGTCTAGAGTAGTGTCCTGTGCACTGTTGCAAGTTTAGCAGCATCCTGGGTCTCTATACAGGAGATGCCCAATTACCTCACCCCCATTTGTAGCAACCAAAAATATCTTCCAACATTGCCATAAGTTACCCAGTGAGGGGAAACAGCCTCCCATAAAAACATACATGAAAGCCAGGCATGGTGGCACATACCTATAATCACTTAGGCAGTCAAGGCAGCAGTATTGTAAATTTAAGCTCAGCCTGGGCAATTTAATGAGACCCTTGTCTCACATTTTAAAAAAATTTTAATAAAGGACTAGAAAGATTTAGCTCAATGCAAAGACCCAGGGTTCAATCTCCAGGGCTGGAAAAAAAAAATCCATGGATAAAATAAATATCAAGTTGAGGATTAGAGTTGAAGAGATGATTTTCAGGAGGGCTGGGGAATACTTACAAGACAGGTGTCCAGGGCTGGTAAGATAGCTTAGCTGACTAAGTGCCTGCTTAGGCAAGCACAGGCTCCGGGGTTTGATCCCTGGCACCACGTGCCGCACTGGCTCTGACCTGGGGTGCCCTGAGCTGGCCACCAAGACGACATGGTGGCACACACCTGTACTCCCAACACTTAGGAGGCTGAAAACAGAAGAAGCATTCTGAGTCTGAGCTGCATAGTCAGACCCTATACCAAATACATTAAAAAAAAAAAAAAAAGACAGGGATCCATGGAGGATTTCCAGTATATTTGTGATATTTTATTTCCTAAGCAAGGGAATGTGGCAAGGGAATATGAATATTTGTTGTGACATTTGTTGTGGCATTTACTAACATATTAAAGGTCAACAGTTTGTAGCTGAAGCCAAAAAAGAAGAAGAAAATATTAGAAATTAAAGGCAGTGGGGGAAATTAATGAGGATTGGAGAGAGGAGCATGTCAGGAGACGACTGAAACTTCTCAGTCAGAGGCTCTCCCAGGACTGACAAATGCTCAGATGGCCTCCATGGAAAATTACTCTGGAGACAGATATCATTTGAGTTAAGGGCTTCGCGTCATCTGCAACCAACAGAGCATTCCTATAAAGCCAAGGCCACCATGGATTCGTGGGAGCTGGGCTCTATATGATAATGAGTGACTTTTCTTCAGGGGATCTCAATTCTATTACCCACAAAATGAACAGAAGGTTTTCTCCTTGCAGATAGGCCTGAACATTGGTTAAGACCATGGCAGAGAGCAGGTATTCGGTGTGGGAAGGGATTGTCATTATTAACCGACTTTTCCTTCTTCCTGGTGGTGAGGAGTTTAGGAGAAGGAAGAGAAGCCAAAGATGTCAGAAGATGGCCCCAGGAACAACAATGCCAAGAACACGAAAGAAATAGAGAAAATGTATGCCTGCTTTGCCCTCCAGGAGAAGATCCTTGAACGGCTTTTGTTCAATGATATGAAGCTGAAGGTCTTGGAGAGCCAGATGTTCATTCTCTGGAATAAAATGAATCGCTGCAAGCTGTCAAGCAGACACCAGCGATATCCCAGGAAGAAATACATACTGGAGAGGCACAACTCAATTTTCTCCATCAATTCTGACTGTACTCCCGCCTCTACCAATTCCCAGGCCTCGTAAGACTGAGGTGGGCCAAGCTCTGCTGATGTTACCCCCATTCGGTGTGTTAGTCTGGTTTGTTGTTATTACCACCATTGTCGCTTCGTAATACGGCATGTGAGATAACAAACTTTATAAAGAAAAAGGTTTATTTAGCTCAGGGTTCCAGAGGTTTAAGAGCACAGTATGGGCAACAGATTTTTTTCCTAAGGACTCATGGCGGAGAGTGTCTCACAGGGTGAGGGTCAGTGTGTGTGTGTGTGTGTGTGTGTGTGTGTGTGTGTGTGTGTGTGTGTGTGTGAGAGAGAGAGAGAGAGAGAGAGAGAGAGAATACATGGTGAGAGAGGAACTAACAGAGAGCTCACGTACTCCCCTGAGATGAGCGTTACTTCATTCCCAGGGTAGTTTTCCTAATGACCTAATGGTCTCCCAGGAGGAACCACCACTTAAAGTTTCCACTATCTTTCAGCGCCTTTGCAGGGATGCCAAGCCTCCAGCACATGATCTTTCCTAAGGAACAAACCACCTATATCCAGCCATAGTCTCCCGCTCCCCCATGAATCTCAGTAGGAAGTTGTTGAATGTTCTTGGTGAGCCACGTGAGAGTGGCATCGCGCGGAGTCAGGAGGATGAGAGGCTGCAGGGTCACCTCTGGAGAGCAAAGCTGTCTGTCAGCAGGAAGCAGATGGGGCTCTGAAGCACACACCTCCTCTTTCAGCGGAGCACCTCTCCATGGTTATGCCAGGGCCCAATGAGTCTCCTCAGCACTGCCCAGCTGGCACCCCCTCCTGCAGGCCCGAGTGAGCTGTCCAAGGGCCCCCTTGACCACGCTCCTTGCCTATTCCTCAACGTCCCATGCCCATGGTCAACAACATAAAACCCATCTTCCTTCTCATTCTGCCCAAGCTCCAGTCCAGCCTTTCTTCCCCTCTACTGTTCTGCTCAGGTCCCTTAAACTTTCCACTTTGAGCATCATTTCTGAAATACTTTTGGGGTCTTTGTCAGAGCCATGGACATCTGAGTAACTCAAGATTATCCTGTTAATCCAACTCCCTTTCTTCAATACATTCATCTGTAAGAGAAAAATACATAAACATATAACAATTACTTTAAAAACTCTCATTGGCTTAAATAGAGCTTGGCTGCTCACCGAAGGGTCAGAGTTTCCTGCATTTGGAGTTGAAAAGTGGAATTAGCTGGCGTCATGATATAGGCCTGTAATCCAAGCGCTCTGGGAGGATGAAGTGAAAGGACAGCAAGTTAAAACTCACCCTGGACAACTTACCAAGACATTGTCTCAAAAAATAATAGTTAAAAGGGCTGGGAATGTAGCTCAGTTCAAAGGCCCTGTGTTTAATCCACTGTACTACTCCCACCCCCAAGCTGAGATAAGTGAGGGTTAGATCCTGAGAGGAGCTGGACCAAGCTGGGGGAAAAAAGTCACCACCTATGGTGATGCTAGCGTCCCACCTAAAATCTCAGTGCACATCTCAGGCCTTCTAACCAGATGACTGGCTGTCCTCAGAAAGGCATTCATGGGCCAGGGAGATGGTTCAGTGGAATAAGCGCTTCCCTGGCAAGCGCAAGGGCCTGAGTTCAATTCCCGGTTCCACAAAAAAAAAAAAGGAACAAGGTGGTAGCACATGCCTGTAGTTCTAGGACTTGGTGACAGTGACACAAGAAGATTAGAAAGGCATTCACGTCTTTGCTTACATGGTTTCTTTCCTGGAATTCCTTATTTTCCCATTTCTGTTGATAGAACTCATCAGTTCTTCCAAAGCCACTACTTCCAGAAAGCTTCCCTGCAAGCTAGATGTATGAACCTCCTTCCTTAGTGTTCTAGAACATTTTGTTTGTAGTTCTATGTAGAAGCTGTCCTAGTCTGCTGAGCGTTGATTTGTACATATCCTTGTTTTTCTGCCCTATTCTCTTTGACAACAAATGTAGTTTCCCAAAGTTCATGTGTGTCCTCCCTGTACTCTTTTAACACAGTGGTTAGTATACAGTCAGTGCTCAATAAATAACATCTGTATTTGATCATCACAGTTGTAGGTGCCTTGGCTCTTTTTTACCTCCTCAGTTTTGGATGATTTGCATATACCCTATTTTGTTTAAGAGTAGGATCACTCGGCCTAAACATCCTGGGTTCAAATCTCACCTCTACCAACTCTCAACTGTGTGATATTAGGCAACTCTAAAGTTTATTCTGAGGGCCGGTGGTATATGATGAAGTACAGCAAATGTACTTCATCTGTGGCAGCTGGGGAGCAGAGCAGAGAGAAAAACAATGCCCGAGAAGAAGGTCCAGGGACCTTACATGGTAGTTGAGGTCACACCTCAGTGACTTTCCAAATGCTTTACTGATGCCTGAGATGGCTGGGTTTTTTTTTTTTTTTTGCAGAACTGGGGATTGAACTCAGGTCCTTGTGCTTACCAGGGAAGCACTTATTCTCCGGGGGAGATGGCTCTTAGCCAACCAAGATGATAAAATAAAGTTTATCTATCACAGATGGTGTCTTAGTCTGTGATACCATAAAAAAAAATACTTGATACCAGATAATTTATGAAGCATTTGTCGTCCCTCTGTCTGTTTTATCATTCTTTATTCAACAATTGCTTGGCCATGTTGTTTTCTCTTTTTTTTTTTTTTTGGTACTGGGGATCAAACTTGGGACTTTGTGCTTTCCAGGCAGGCACTCATACTGCTGAGCTATCTCCTGGGCTGTTTTCTTTTCTAAATACACTTCTTCATATTTTACTCAGGCTAAGAATTTTCCAAATCTTTATAGAATATTTTTCTTTTAATTGCAAATCATTTTCTTTAAAAAAAAATCTTTTTGGTCTTTTCACGTTTTGCTATAATTGCTGAAGAGAGACCACACAGCATTCTGAGTGCTTTGGAGCTCAGAGATGTCCCTTGCCAAATGCTCCAGTAAGTCATAACAAGCGCTTTGCCTCTTCTCACCAGGCTCCTATCCCAGGCTACACCAGAATGGGCTTTGCTCTCATGGTTGTTCAAGCCATCTTGTGGAAGACTCTCTCTTCCTCTACACCTCCCTGAGTCCACAGGCATGGTAATATGGGCTTTTTTTTAGTGTGTGATTCAAAATTCTCCCAGCCTCCACCCATTATTCAGTTCCAAAGCTGCTTCCATATTTTGAGGTGTTAAGTTATTCAGTGGCCACTTCTCGGCCACCACCTCCTGTCTCAGTCTATACCATTATGAAGAAATGCCTAAGAATTCACTAAGGAACATAAATTCATTTGTTTCGTTTTGTTTTTCTAGCACTGGGAATTGAACCCAGAGCCTTCATGCTAAAATACATCCCCAGCCCCTTTTAAGTTTTTTCTTAATTTTGAGAAATGATTTCTAAGTTGCTGCGTTGCCCAGATTAAGCTCAAGCTTGCAATCCTTCTGCCTCAGTCGCCTAGAGTACTGGGATTACAGGCATTCCTTACCATGTGTCTTAGTTACTCTTCTCTGATTGCTGGGACAAATACATGATATCCAAAATGAAGGGAGGAAAGGTTTATTTAGCTCACAGTTACTGGAGGCTTCAGTCCATACTCAGCTGGCTCCAAGGCAGAGGGGCACATGGCAGAGACCAACTTTTCATGGCTGCGGCAAAGAAGAAGAGAGCAAGGGAGGAGCAGCAGCAAGAATGGCAACAGAGAGCAAGTCCGTCTGTCTCCCTTAAGCTGCATTCAGGCTGTCTGCCCCAAGCTAGATACAGCATTCGCACCCATAATCCCAGCAGCACTCACACCAGTAATCCCAGTCTAAAAGTCTTCCTTATGACTTACATGAGGCTTTTGGGGGCATCGTAGGAGTGGGTGGGCAACTACACACAAACCATAATACCATGCCATATGGATGCCACGGCCAAATCAGGTAGGCTTGGCCAAAAATTCATTTCTCACAATCCTGGAGGCTGGTAACATCAAGTTCAAGGTACCTACAAGTATGGTCTTTGCTTCCAAGATGCTGTCTTGAGCTTTCCATGCTCCAGTGGGGAAGGATGCTATGGTTTCACATGGAAGAAGGCAGAAGAGTGAAAAGGGAATGAACTGCCTTCGCCAAGACCTTTGGTAACTTATTCATGAGAGTGGATTCATGACCTTGGCACCACCTTTCAATATTGTTGCCCTAGGGTTAAGTTTCCAACAAAATAATTTAGGGGGGATACATTCAGACTAGAGCAGATGAGTTATTTCACCCCTTCATATCTTTGCTTGAGCAACTCCTTGGTGAAGACTCCCTATTTAAAATCACAACCCTTTCTAGAGCATCACACATCTTTTTGCTCCTCCGGGTCCAATCTCCATCCCTTTCCTGGCTTTTCTGCCAGAGATCTAAACTATATGGATGGCATCTTAGAGTTCCCTAGCATTGTGACCTTCAGGTAGGCTTGGCCAATGGGGATCTGGAAGAGCAGAGGAAAGGAGGAGGTTGAAGTGCTGATTCCCCCAGGTTCCTCCTGAGGGTTTATTGCAGGCTAGTGGGTGGGTCTCAAAGTGCTCTCTCTATGTGACTCCTTCCAGGATGCCTTTGGGCCCAGAGGTAGTAGCATCCCTACAATTACCTGCTCAAGTGTACTGCACTGTCCTTGTGGGCTCCCTATACCCTTCTCAGGTCCTTGTAAATAGTCCCTTTTGCACAGCTTCACCGGCCATGGCTAATGGTCCTGCTGAGTTACCAGTCTCCTTGGGCCACCCAGCACTGGACCATTTGGTGTCCATGTGGTAACCTTTTCTATGGAAACCACTACAGCACTTCAACCACACACTTCATCTGTATGTGACGTAGGAGGCGCAATAAGCCACTGCACATTCATTGCACAGAGCGTCTGGAATGAAAATAGCATCAAGATCCTGTGGGCGTCATGTTATCTTTACAGCACCAGACCTGGGCTTAGATTTGCCACACTAGCACCCCATAAAGGCCCGAGGTGACCCAGAGCGGCTCAGTTTGATCCTTGTGGAAGATGCACATGGACAGGTGTATCACTCCTCAGAAGCACTTGCCTATGGCCCAGGGTGAGCTGGGCACAATAACCTGTCACCGGGCTCACAATTGTGGATTGTGGCCAGTTCACAATTGACCATGGTTGCAATGGGTTCTGGGTTCTGACCACCCTGGACCATGATTTTGACCTCTGGGTGGCTGTCCCCTTCTATCAAGGAGATGGCACCCGAATTCTGCATGCTCTTACGACCACCTTCATCATGACCTAAAATTTCCTGATATGACACGATCTGACAGCGGACTTTGTCTACAGCAGGGGGTCCTGTCAACATGGAATTGCTGGCTCCTCTTCCTCACCATGTAGAAGTGACCTGGGTGCAGACAGCTCCATGAGCGCATGAGCCCGTCTACTGCCTGGTCACTCTCTGCAACTCCTGGTGGGGGCAGCGTTTGCTGGGTCAGGACTGCAGGGCCTATGATGTAACCACCTAAAAATTTTTTTTGACTCTCTGTTGACTCTAACCATTGGCTGAGAAGTTCATGGTGCCCCATTTGAAGGACAGCTAACAGAGTGGACAAAACTTTTGGTTCTTAGTGATTGTAATGGTTGATACATTGTGTCATTTAATTAAGTGACTCATCAGGGGGCCAAGGTCCTCACATCCTGAGCCTTTGCAAAAGAAGGGCAGGGAGATGGTCTGAGGGCTACATCCACCCAGGATCGGCTGTCCTGCTTCCCGTAAAAGGGAGGAAAAGAGGTTTCCTCTCCACCCCCGTTTGTGCTCCTGCTGTTTTGCTGTCTTCTCTGCCATGTGCCACTCTGCCTTGGAGTCAGTTACTGGAGTGAAACCTCCAGTAACTGTGAGCTAAATAAACTTTTACTTTCTTAATTTTGGGTGCCTGGTATTATGTCTAAGCTACAAGATAATGGTAACTAAGGCAGTGATAGGCATCACAAGTAGTCTTTTCTGGACCTGTCAGTGGACAGACTGGACAGGAAACCCTGGCACAGCCTTCGCAGGGCGAAGTCCCTCTCCTACCAGCCATCTATTCTGTTGTGGTTGCTGTGTTTGTGCACTAGGTCTTCTTTGACTTGCAACCACCTCTAAGAGGTTGCCTGAGAGAGTGGAATGGTGTCCCTGGGTTTCTACAGAGGCTGGAGCTCTGGCACAAGTGCAGATTATCAGGTTAATCTAGGGCACATGAAAAAACCCCAACTGACCTGCCAAGGACCTACACAATCACAGTAAACATATCAAGTAGTAGATAAATGACCTGTCCCCTCTCCAGATCTGGACAGTCTTTGATGAATAGCAGCCTCTAGGCTGGGGTCACTGCACACACCTACTTTATTGTAGCACTGGATCATCACCAATCCTATCAATGCCTTCCACACACAGCTTGTAGGAGACCTTATTGGAATTTTATTTTCTGACCATGGCAAGACTATTATTCTTAGCTGACCACACCCATAAAAATTTATGTACCTCAAGCCTGAACAACTACGTTCCCATCCTCTCCATGAATGGTGTATGAGTCTTCCCATCTGTGGGACACAACACCCCCAAGCTCACAACTTAAAGGAGGGGAGGTTTAACTTAGCTCGTGTTTCAGGGCATTTCTCCCACAGTCAGCTGGTTCCAAGGCAGGAACATGATGGTGGAAAGCAGGCAGTGCAACGTTGCTTACTTAAGGGTGGCTGGGAAACAGAACAGTGCAACAGTGCCCAAGATGGGGTCAGGGACTGTAAATAGACCCAAGGCCAGGCCTTCCTGACCCATCGAAACACACCTAACAGGTGCTCCACTGACCTCCCAGGAAGATCCTCAAGCCAGTCAAGCTGACCCCTACTCCAGTAAGGTGTTCAGGCCTGCAATAATTAACTGTTGTGTCAACTTGAGTAAGAGCCCCTTAGCTGATTGATTTAGCATGGTTCTGGGCATGGCTGGATGACTGACTTATCAAAGAGGGGAAACCCTATCCTGGGTGTGGGTGGCTTCAACCAATAGACTTGTAGCCTGCATGGAATAAAAAGGGAAAAAACAAGGAACTCTTGCTTCTACTTCTTTAGAAGAGCTCTAGTCTTCTCCATTGCCTTTGGACATTAGCCTCCAGGCTTCTAGGACTGGCTCCTCAGGCTTCCAGCATAGTTTCTTCTGCTGATATGGATGCACATGGGACTCTGCAATGACTTCAAGTCTTTGGCCTTTGACTGAATCCTCTGGCTCTCCAGTGTACAGACTGCCCTTTCACATCCTTCCATACCAGACTCTGCAGGCAGCCATTACAAGCCTACCTTGTAAATCCTGATACAGAATATCCAAAATAGATTTGTTTTTTTCATTTTATGTATTGGATACTACACAGCTCGGACTCTAGTGATCCTCTTGTTTTTAATCTCCCCGGGCGTGTGCCACCACACTGGGACTCTGTCACCAGCTCATCATGCCCCCGGAGGTGTGTCTCTTGTGGCATGTGGGGCCGAGGATAGAACCCTGGTCCCTGCACTTGCCAAAGCAGGCATTTAGTCTGCTGAGCGACCTCTCTGGCTCCAAAATAGATTTTGATACCAGGAATGACTGGAGAAGCAGAATTGTTAAGGAGGTCAATTAGAAAGCCAATGACAGAAAATTAGACAAATTAGAGCACTAACCCCAGGAAACCAGAGAAATAAAAATCCAACTCCAGGAACTTCTAAAGCCATTAAAAATAGTAAATCAAAACCATCCCTGGATCTAGAGGGATTGGAGAAATTCATGCCACTGTTAAGGGTTTAAGGGATGCAAGGGGTGATGGTTCCCACTACATCTCCATTTAGTCCCCCCAGCTGGCCCGGGCAGAAGACAGATGGGCCTTGGAGGAGGATGGTGGATTACCAGAAACTAAATTGAGTGGTAATGCCCACTGCAGCCTGTCGTGGATTGGGTCTAGATGGACCCCAAAGCCTCATGCAGTCATGGGGCAGCTGAGTCTAGAGTTTGTGATGGGTTCATTGTCTAGCGCTGGGATGAGGGGTCTGAGTGCTGTGTGAGCCCTTAGGTGGCAACCTTCATACACTCTAAGGGACAGAAAGCAGCTTCTTACCGCTGCTGCCTTTCTGCTAGTGTTGCGTTTGCTGTCTTCCGCCACCGCGCACTATTGCCCTCCGCCGTGGGCCACTCTGCCTTGGAGCCAGCTGAGTATGGACTGAAACCTCTGCAAGCTGTGCGCTTTAGAAATAAGACTTTCCCTCTTTAATTTGGGCATTGGGTATTCTGTGTCAGCAATGAGAGAAAGCAGCCAAGATACAGCTGCTGTACCAGACGTGGTTCCCATGCTTCAGCGGATTAATCCATCTCCTGGTACTTGGCAGGCAGCTACAGATTTGGCAACTGCCTTCTCTGCACCAGTAAGGCCCACTGGAAACAATTTGGTTTCAGCTGGCAGGGCCAGCAGTGCCCTTGAGCTTGCCAGAGAAGCACTTATTCTCCTGAGCCATCTCCCCAGCCTGAGCAGTGCTCCTTTACCATCCTACTCAGGGTTATATTAACTTTCAGGCCTGTGCCCCAATTCAGTTTTCAGGGATTTTTTTTTTTTTTAAGGTACCAGGGATTGAACTCAGGACCTTACACTTGCCAGTGCAAGCACTTATTCCACTGAGCTATCTCCCCAGCTCTTCTCTGCGGGGATCTTGATTATCTTTCTCTCTCACAAGGTGTCACACTGGTCCACAGCATTGATGATATTATGCTGGTTGGACCAAGTGAGTAGGAGGCAATGATCACCCTGGACTTGTTAGCAAAGCATCTGTGTGCCAGGGAATGGGAAGCAAATGTAACTAAAATTCGAAGTCCCTCTTATCTCAATTAAAATTTCTAGGAGTCCAGAATAGTCTCAGGTGAATGACAAGTTGTTACATTTAGCTTTCCCTGCAACTAAAAATGAGGTGTAATGCCCTCGTGGGCCTGTTTGAATTTTGGAAGCAATATATTCCTCACTTAGATGTCACGGTCTGCCCATTCCCTGAGTGACTCCAACGCCACTAGTTGTGAGAGGGACCCAGAATAAGAAAAGGCTCTGTAGTAGGTCCAGGCTGCTGTGCAGGGTCCTCTGCCACTGGAGCCATGTGCAACAATCCAGCAGGTCCGGTGGCACTTGAACCAGTGGTCAGTGGCAGGGAGGGAGGCTGTTTGGGGTCCCTGGCAGGTGTCCGTGGGTGAATGACAGCAGAAGCCTTTCAGATTTTGGAGCAAGGCCCTGCCATCATCTGAAGACAGCTACTCTCCTTTCGAAAGCAGTTCTTAGCCTACTTAGTGGAAACTGAATGCTTGGCCATGGGGCGCCAGGTTACCAGGCAACCTGAGCTGCCCATCATGAGCTGGGGATTCTCTGATCTACTGGCTGATGAAGTTGGATGTGCACAGTAACCGTCCATCATTGGATGGAAGAGGTACACATGTGCTTGAGTCACAGCAGAAGACACAAGTAAGTTACACGAGGAAGTTGCCCAAATGTCCACGGTTCTCCTGCTGCACCGCGTTCTGTCCCCTGGTACGTATCTGTGGCCGCATGGAATATACCATCTATAATCAGCTGTTAGAGGAAGCCAAGGCTAGCGCGTGATGTGTACATAGTTCTGCATATAATATAAGGCTTCCACTGATGAAGGCTGATCTGGCTGTAGCCTCTGCTAGCTAGCTTATGTGCCAGTGGCAAAGATCGACACTGGGTCCCCAGTATGGCATCACCTCCCAGGGTGGTCAGCCTGTGACGTGGCGACAGCTGATTATATACGATTGTTTCTGTCAGTGATTTGGCACAGACACTTACTCTTGGGTTGGATTTGCCTTCCTTGCATGTAGTGGTTGTTTTTTTTTTTTTTTTTTTTCCCAAAACAACTATCTGCAGCCTTGGAGAATCCCTTATCCACCATCATGGACTTCAACACAACATTGCTTCTGGTCCAAGAGCACGTTTCTTGGCAGTGGGCTCGTGCTCACGGGATTCACTGATCATCACTTAGCCTCACCATCCGGGAGCAGCTGCACGGGTAGGAAGGTGACACGGTCTTTGGAAGACCCACTTACTGCACCAGCCAGGTGACAGTATCTTGCGGGGCTGGAGCAAAGTTCTTCAAAATGCTGTACATGCATTGCATCTGGTCTGTATACGTGTTACTATATGTTACTGTGTCTCCATAGCCAGGGTCCACGGGTCCAGGAATCAGAGAGTGGAGGTGCGAACGGCACACTCACCATTACTCCCGGGGATCTACTAGCAAATTTTTTGCTTCCTGTTACTGCACCCTTCTGTTCTGCTGGCTTAGAAGTCTTTGTTCTGGGGGTGGGGGCCAGGGGAGGTGTGTACCAAGAAGCATAACAGTGATTCCACTAGGCTAGAAGATAAGATTTCCCCTTGGTCATTTCAGGGTCCTCCTGCCTCTGAGAAAACAAATTAAAAATGGAGTTAGGGTATTGGCAGGGTGATTGATCCAGGCTTTCAAGCAGAAATTGGACATTGCTCCACAGTGGAGGAAAGAAAATATACTTGGGGTGCAGGACATCCTTTAGGGTGCCTTCTATTACCACCTTTTGTTATTAAGGTTAGTGGGGAACTACAGTAGCCCAGCCCAGGAAGGGTGACATCACGAAAGAAAGAGCCAAGACCAGTTGAAGGGCTTGGTCAATGGGAAGTAGAAAAAATATTTCTCAATGCCAACTACAACCCATAACCAGTTACTTGTGGAGGACCACCTGAGCTCTCCTTGAAAGAAGAGCCACTGTCTCCATTTTGACTGAGCCTGATCCTATTTCCTTGTGTTGTTATGTACAGAGCTGGCTAGGACTTCTGTTTATCCTTCAATTGGCCTTAAACAATGTGTATTGGTCTAGCTGAGGTGCTGGTGATGGTCTTTGAAGGTGGCATGCGTGTTTCCCTGGTAAGCCTGCTGCTCCTTAACGTGAGCCGGGTGGAGACAGGATGGTAGAGCTAATGCTCCGCGCTGCCAGGTGGGATCGAGCCTCGAGACAGAGGCTATGACTTCCTGGGGCTTGAAAGACTACATCAAAGCTGAAGCCCTAGACTTCTCAAAACATTAAATACTATATAATGCAGATTACTCTCTCTGCATATCCTCTCTGCATATGGCAGAGGTAAATGTAGGCCACCCACCTAGCTCAGCTCACAGTAGTCACCTACTTCCCACAATTCTCAGTCAATCCTCAAGCCACTCCCCCACTGAATAAAACTGGTGAGGCCCTGGGTCGCTCTCTTGGTTCCGGAAAGCCGTGTCATGGCTGGGTCTAGAGCCCCTCGACTCCTTGATGGTTAAAAATATAATTTATTGTCCTCATTTTTGCCGTGGGTTGCATGGAAAGTGGTAGATTGGAATCAACTTGATGGGATCCCAATAATGTAACTTTGGAATTGCAAATATTGTTTCTTGGGCCGAGATGAGGACCTGGAAGAGTCTTCTACAGTTACTGAAATGGGAATTGTAATTATAATTGTAATGGTTCTTTCCTATTTTATAAATATGCATCTTTATTCTCTTTCTTTGTAGCATAGTGTTGATGGCGTTAATAAAAACTGTTACGTACTGTTAATCCTATATTCTACTGTTTAAGTTATGAGAAAACTTTACCTTCTCCTTTGGGGCAGAAACTGGTGTGTTTCTGTCTGCACACAGCATAGTTGCACCCTGTTAGGAATCATTATGAATTCGCTACTGGGGCTGGGGAGATGGCTCAGTAGACTAAGTGCTTCCCTGGCAAGCACAAGGGCCTGAGTTCAATGCCTGGTTCCAGAAAAAAAAAAAAAAAAAAAAAAAAAAAAAAAAAAATGAACTCCCTATTATTTGGACTATGTTTTTTTTTTTTTTTTTTTTTTTTTTTTGTCTTTTTGAGACAGGGTGTCACTGCAGTTCAGGCTGGCCTAAGCTCACTTTGTAGCTCAGGCTGGTCTCGAACTCACCAACAATCCTCCTGCCTCTGCCTCCCAAGTGCTGGTGGACTATGGTTTAATGAACCACACCTGGTTTTCAGATTGGCAAGGGGTGGGTGGTGATGGTGAATTGTGGTTGATAGGCTCTGAAAGGCTCTGCCAATTGGTTCAGCGCCGTTCTGGATGTGACTGGACGCTGCATGTACTGCAGACAGAAGTGCACCTGGGTGTGGGTAGCTGGCAGCCTGGATGGAACACAGAGGCAGAAAAGAAGGAAATCGCACTTCTGCGGTGGAGGAGGAGGAGGAGCTCCAGGCTTCCGCCTGGCCTTGGGTATCCACCTCCAGCCTTCAGGCACAGACCGTTCAGCTTCCTGATAAGGATCTGCATGTGACTGCTAGGAGCCCCAGGTCTTCAGCCCCTGGCTGGGTCTCCATCTGTCTGTCCAGTGCGCAGATGGTCCTGTGCCTTCTCCTGCTCCTGGCTCTGCAGGTGGCCGCTGCCAGCCTGGCCCTGCCCTGGCTTATCTCTAACACACTGGATACTCCAGCTCTAAGGCTGGCCGTCCTCCACCACAAGCACTTTTCCTGCCTTCGCTACATAATCTTGTAGAACCTTAGGTAGAATAAAGTATATAGGCTTGTCTAGTGAACGCCGTGTGATACAGCGGCCAACCGGCAGAGCACTGAGCAGTGCTCCTCATATCTTCTGGACTTACTCTGTGCTCTGGCAGTCAGGCCTTCCTAGCTGGACATGATATAATACGGGTGGCCACAGGCAACATTCCCATCCGCAAGACATGTCTGGGAATTCACTATCTGGCTCTCACCATCCAAGTGGATAGTTTTCTTCCTATCCACAGGTAGAGTCCATAATCCACAACTACCTGGCAATTGTGGAGGAAATTACCACGGGGACAGCCAGGGTCCTTACTGCTAAGCAGGTCATCATGGATCTCTGGCTCAGGCTTTGTGGGGTCACTGTGTGGCTTGGGACTACCTGCTGGTCAGTCCACCCAGCAGCCACGCAGGCCGTGTTCCCTGCTGCTTTGGTTTGACACCATGAGCCATTAGCAGTCCTGTCATGAGTCCTGTCGACTTCTGCTCCTGTTGGGTGGGCTTAGGCTTCTTGTGCCCCATGGTCAGGGGATGAATCTTAGCCCGACATCCCTCTCGAGATGATCAAGCACAGTCCCCTCCCCCAAAGCAGACATGACTCCACCTGGTGTCCACATCCTGGGAGGCTCCAGGGACCCTGCGTGCTGCAGGCCACGCCTCTGTTGCCTGAGCTCAAGCCGCATTTTCTTTGCCTGCAGGACTGCACTCTCACCTGCCTACAAAAGAAGGGTGCTAGGAAGCATGGGCCCCTGTCCTGCAGCACAGTCCATGGTGTTGCCAACGGCGCCCTGGCCCCCTGCACCTCTCCCCTGTGATGATGGGAGTCGGACAGTGCAATGCTTCATTCAAGCCTCTGACCCTCTGCTTGTAAGTTTCTCCCCAGTAAAGGATACCTGGGCCACTTGGCATGCCTTTGTGCTATTTGACCTCACCCAAGACCCCCCCTTGTCTGGGGCCTCTGGGCTAAGTCCTCAGGCTCCTCCTGTGTCCCCTCTCACTCCCCTCCCCAGGTGATTAACACAAACATGTACTACCCTCTGCCACTGATTTTCTATTTGCCTTGGCCGCACGTCCATTCATGTCCAGATTCAGGCATCCAGTTGCCTGTTTCCCACCTCACTCCCTCATCTGGAAATTACCACGCCAGTCCTGGGCCCTCTGCACTTCCCTGTCTTGCCCCTTGTTCCACACAGGCTCCCCTGGCTGCCAGAGAAAGTCTACTCGCTTCTGCCAGATGCTGGGGTCTGAAACTTGGGGCTTCATCCCCAACTCCCTCTCCTCAGTGAATCCTGTCAGCTCTACCTTCCAAGCACGTCCACAGGCTGACATCCAAGTATCTCTGCTACTGGGGCAGGTGGCTGCCATCTCCCACGGAGCCGGTGTCCTCCACAGGGAGAACTGAGCTGGGGCCCCAGTGTGGTGAGGCCTTAGGTGGTAGAAACTGTAAGAGGTGGGGCTCAGTACAAAGTGATCCCTGCCAAAGGGATCCATGTAGTTCCCCGGAACCCTGGTTGGTTGTCCAAAGAGAGTTGCTTTATAAAAGGGCAGGCCCAAGGCCAGCTGTAATGGCTCACACCTGTAATCCCAATACTCAGCAGGCTGAGGCAGGAGGATCGCTGTGAGTATAAGGCCAGCCTGGGCTACATAATGAGCTCAAGTCCAGATGGAACTACATAGCAAGACCCTGTCTCATAAAACAAATAAAACAACCCAAAACAAAGCAACCAACTGTTATGGTTTTGTGTCTAGGTGTCCCCCAAAGCCTCATGCAGTCTTGGGGCAGCTTCTGGAGTTTGTGACTGATTACTGCGGGTGTGGTGCTGCACCTGCCCTGGGGCAGGTAATGTGCATTTCAGTGTAAGGAGGGGAGAGAAGCTGGCTGCTTGGGCTGCTGCTCCTCCTCCTTGTGCTCTTGCTCTTTGCCTCCACATTGAAAGGCTGCTCTCTGCCCTGTGCCCCTCTGCCTTGGAGCCAGCTGACTGTGGACTGAAGCCTCCAGTAACTCTGAGCTAAATAAACCTTTCCTTCCTTCATTTTGGGTGTCGGGTATTTGTCCCAGCAACGAGAGAAGAGTAACTAAGACACCAATCAAACAAAGAATCCTCCCATGATGTCATTCACTGGGGTCTGATGCAGCCTGGGGTGGGGGCTTTCCCAGGGCTATCCATGAGTTTGGACTTTCAGCTTCCAAAAAATGTAAGCTCAAGAAACCTCTTTGCTCTTTAAAGAGTTCTCAGTCTCAGGTGTTTTGTTATAGTAACAGAAAACAAACTAATACAGTGCTCCTTTGGAAAGGTGAGTCAGATCATGTATGTTTCTGCTCCAAACTTGGGAAAGGATGCCATAGCACTAGGAATGGAGAGCTACAGCCCTTCCTGTGTGATAGAAGGATCTACTTGACCTCCTTGACCCATTGCTAACCAGTGTCTCTTACTGCTCCGCCTTTTGCTTGGTCCTTTACCACATTGGACCCTGTGGCCAGGAACACATGCGTCCTCTTCCGTTCACATAGCTACTTCCCTTCCCTTCCCTTCCTTCAGAGGATGCACCCCTCAGGGAAGCCTCTCCCAGCCAACCCATGCCTCTCCACAGCCCTGGGTTCGACTCAGCTGTCCACGACATAAATCAGTTTCTCACTCAGCATCTCCCTTGTGTGTTTTGAAGCCCTGCGGAAAACAAGCTCTCCAAGCCAGGAATCCTGGTCTGTGCTGTCCGCTGATGTTCCCAAAGCACCGCAAGCGGTGCCAGGCCCTGAATAGCTCGCTGCTCAGTAGGTGTGAGCTGACGGTGAGCATGTGCCACCCCAGACCCAGCTGCAGGAACGGGCGAGTGGTAGACACTCGCTGAGCATCTATTGACTGACAAAATGATCGAAGGGATCAATCAGCGAGTTGGTCAGGTCCCAACTGGGCCTAGCAATAAGACTCTTTGTGTATCCTTTGGCAAGGGAGACTTTCCTTTTAAAAATTTCAGTCTCGCCGGGCATGGTGGTGCATGCCTGTAATCCCAGCACTTGGGAAGCTGAGGCAGGAGGATTGTTGTGAGTTCAAGACCAGCCTGAGCTACAAAGTGAGCTTAAGGCCAGCCTGAACTGCATAGTGAGACCCTGTCTCAAAAAGACAAAAAAAAAAAAAAAAATATTTCAGTCTCTAGGGGTTGGGGAGATGGCTCAGTAGAATAAGCACTTCCCTGGCAAACGCAAGGGCCTGAGTTCAATCCCCAGTTCTGCAATGAATAAATAAATAAAATTTAAGAAAACAAAAATTTCAGTCTCCATGGTTTTCCAACTATATTCTTCTATCTCAACAGTCCTCAGAACAAGGGTGGGGATCATGAGAGAGGTCCCTGAGGCCAGTGGTGACATCAGTGGCCAATGATTTTTTTTTCCTTTTGTCTTTTTGAGACAGGGCCTCACTATGCAGTTCAGGCTGGCCTTAAGCTCACTTTGTAGCTCAGGCTGGTCTTGAACTCACAACAATCCTCCTGCCTCAGCCTCCCGAGTGCTGGGATTACAGGCCTGTGCCACCACACTTGGCCCAGTGGCCAATGATTGCTGGACACCGTGTGTAGCCCCTGAATTTCCCTTTTGGTGAATTCTTTCTTTAATCCACAGTCCCATTTCAACGAGTGGGGTTCTTCATCTCTACATTTTAGAGATGAGCTCACCAGGGCTCAAGAGAAGCAAGAAATTCTATCGAAGTGATGTAAGAAACAGAGTGATGGGGGATTTGAATTCTGCAGTCAGAACCAAGGGCCCCTCTAATGGGCAGGGTTCCCCTGTGCAGTCCAGGTTTCTGAATTGTTCCAGAATAGGAGGTAGTCATGGAAGGTTAGCAGAGGTGAATAGGCTCTCTTGACCATAAAAAGAATGAATGATTTCTCTTCTGTGAGGCTGCTGTAGAAGACATCTTGGATCAGGGGTGGAAAGCCTGAAAGTCCGCCTGGAGGAAGAAGTGCCCTTAAATAAATGACGGCCTACTGGAGGCAAAAAGCCGATGGAGATTGTATACATTGGCATCTGCTGCCACCTGGTGGTCACTTTCCTGAATGACATGCTGTGGATTCCTATTCTACTAAACCTTAAAGTCCACAGGCAACCACACTGGTGACAGCCGGAGCTGGCGGCAGAGCGCCGGTGGGCATCTTGAGCACGAGGCTTGCCGGACTCCGGAGTGGACTAACTGACCCAGATATTTAGTCCCATTTGTCCCTGAAGTTCACTCCGTGGAATGCATGCTTCTTTGGATGGGAAATAACAGACTCTGCTTTAGCAGATTATTGTGCAGATCAAAGGACGCCATGCCCAGGGCAGTGTCACTGCTTAGCTGCAGTGAAGACCAACCGAGCATCCAGGAACATGACAAGGAGTGGGGTCTTAGCCGTCACTGTTGTCACTGTCATTTCCGGCCCCTGAGCCCGTTTCACCAGCCCCCTCAGACTCTACGGGGGAGGATGCACAGGCCCGCTTCACCCGCCCTCATATCCGACCCTGAGCATCAGCACAAGGAGATCCCAATCCAAGCCCCGTCCAGCCACGGGGCAGAGATGAGGGCGTGGAGGCCAATGTGATCTACCAGGTGTACAGAATCTGTGGTCCTCCAAGTGTGAGCCACAGAACGACATCAGGCATGTCCTGGGAGCTTGTCAGGAATGGAGATGCTCCATCTGCCCTTGACTCACTGGGATGAACAGTTAACCCAAAAATCCCTGGGGCGTAGCTAGGCACAACTAACTTAGAGGCGTGCTTGCGTGGGGGGAGGTAGGGGGGCAGTGGTTCTCAACACTGTGCAAAGGGTAGAATCATGTCAGATCTCTAAATCCTGTGACATCCACGTGACAGCCCTGTGCATCTCTGGGGACTCAGACAGGAGCAGTTATGAAAAAGTCCCCAGATGCATACCTGTAATCTCAGTACTCTGGGAGGCTGAGGCAGGAAGATTCCAAGTTCAAGCTCAATTTAGTGACTCTGTAACCTTGGGTCAAAAAAAAAATTTTTTTTTTCAATGAATGTAAAAGACCTGGGGATGTAGCTCAGTGTGAAAGCTTTGGGTTCAATTCCCAGGACCAGTGAAAAAAGAAGGAAGAAGAGGAAGAGAAAGAAAAGAAGGAGAGAGTTTCCTAGGTAAGTCCAGGGTGCAGGTTTATTGGGTACCAAGAAGACACATTTATTTTATGCTTTGTGATAACTGAAATCAAGAGAGATGCAATTCCAGAGAAATATCTGATATATGCCTCAGGGCTGGGCATGACTCTGACATAAAAGCTGAGTCAAAACACGAAGCCCACCTCTGCAGAGCCCTTTACTAGGGGCCAGCCCAGGGCTGCCTGCTTTGTAAGATTACTGTACTGTAATCCTCAGGTCAAGCCGTATAATGTTATCCCCATTTATAGATGAAGAAGCAGAGATCATGACTTACCCGGAGTCCCAGGCAGGGCCAGAACTAGGATTTGAACCTGAGTCACCTGAATATCTAACAATGAGGTTAGACTGCATTCTGTAGAACCCTGGGGTTTCTCTGATAAGCTGGGGTGGCTTTGGCTGGTGTCCAGGAGGGCCTGTGGGTCAGGCAGGGCTTGGTGCTTGCTGCTGGTTCCTCTCCCTCCCCACTGGAAGGCAGGGCCTCCTTCTGGAGACAGCATTCCTGTGTCACCCAACCTGGAGCTGCTGGGGTGGTGTGGAGCTCCCAGTGTGCCCCAACAGATCTGCCCCACTTCCCGCTGCCACGGACCCTGGGCATTAATCCCCTGGGCACAGGGCCTGCAGTGGGATTAGTGGTTGGGAAATCAGGCGCCACATCTGGCGGCCTCTGGAGAGCTTAGGCAAACCCTGAGCCTGGGAGCCCAGGAAGCCTTGCCTGTGACGGAGAACACGGGAGCTCCAGGGGCCCTGGCCAGCCGCGGCAGGGCCTGAATCACCCTGTTCCTCCAGAGCCCTGTGGAAGAGGGTAGGTTGTGAGTGAGGGCCCCGGGCCTGGTAGGGTTGTTTCTCAGCAGGCTGGAGGGGCAGAGCAGCTGGAACTGGGGGACAGGGTAGGCTGAGAAGCCAGCTGTCCTAGTTTGCCCAGGCCTGAGGGGTTCTATGGAGTGTGGGACTTTTGGTGCTGAAATCAGGACAGTCCTGGCGAGCAGAGGTGGGGCCAGGTGGATGGGCTTTGAAGCTCCTGTTTCCCTTGCCATGGGGTGGAGTCATGTGAATTGAGAGGTTATTCTCTTATACTCTGGGGTGTGTGTGTGTGTGTGTGTGTGTGTGTGTGTGTGTGTGTGTGT